>PVKM010000112.1:0-39074 GCA_004027735.1 Carollia perspicillata | reverse complement strand
TTACCTCAAACAAGAATAGGTTTGATTTCAAATACCACTAGTACCAGAAGACTGATCATTAGGACCAAAAGCCTCTCAAATTTGAGACATATAGCCCTAGCCTTCTTTTATGATCATAAGTCTTTTACCAGAGGGCAAACTAAAAAGAAATTTTTTGAGGACAGAGAATAAAAAAGTCAGGGTCTGGGAATAAGAACGTCAAGGATGAGGAACCACAGCTGAGTGTAGGCTCAGAATTAAATTGGTTTCTTGCCTGAAAGGGTAAGAAGCTTTGGCTTACCTGTTGGGAGGGAGAGCCCAGGGAAGAGGTGGTAGTTACACTGCAACCTCTCTCCACTGGGAAATAATGACTTTCCTCACATATCTCACACAGAGAAGCAGGAGTTGGGAGTCACAAACACCACAGGAACACTGTTGGTTATGGGACTTAGCCCTTCTTCCCCCTCTCCACTCTGTCCAAAAATAAATTAATCAAAATATAAACCTTCATCCAAGTGTGTTTGCTTTCAAACTTTCCAGCTTTCCCTGCTCTCTGAACTTGGTATTTAAACGAGTTTCTTCTTGTGTCTTCATAGGCCATTTCTATCACCAATATCACAGCTCTTACCAAACTAATCAAGTATTATAGTTTCTAGAAATACACAGATTCCCCTACATCCTATGACATGGAGTTCCCTTTCTCTTCGTGTCCAATCCTCTTCTCAATCAAGAAAGGCAAGACATACAAAGATAATGAGCAAGCCAAAGGAAGACAAGTTTCAACCTTGGCTCTGTCCCTCACTGCTAAGTGGCCAAAGAAGACAAGTCACTTTATCTCTTTGAGTCTCAGCATCCCTATCTGTAAAGTAATCATATTACCTACTAGTTATGATTCTTACGAGAAATACAGATTACAATACACAATCTCTCTGAGTGACTATTAACATGGCACGCATTAGATAAATGTCAGTAACTATTACTATAACTGCAATTTAGCATTTCATTTAAGAACACATGCATTTTTAGAAAAACTGCACTGTGTGCCACATCTGGGGATACTTCCCTGAAATCCTTCTGCGCTGATGCTGAAACTGTGTCTCTAAATGTCTTCTCAGGAGTATACCCTTCATGACCCATCAGGTCAAACTCTGATCCCAAAATGTCCAGTAGATCTCATTGAAGCTTTTGGTCTGTCCAATCTTTGAACTAAAAATCATCACCACAAATATACTCTTGATGCTTTACAAGAATTATTTCCAAAATGGCCTGACCATTACCAAACAGGAACTTTCTAAAAAGACTACAAATACCTGTACCTCACCCTGTTCATTCTAATTCATTAGGTCCTAGTGAGGGGACATGCATTTGTGTTTTAAAAGGCTTATGATTATAATGACCTCTGAGGTTTTGGAACCACTGTTTTATATAATCCTAGATATTCTCCCTTTGCAGAGAAACACGTGCAAACTATAAATTACCTGTTCAGCTTCTAATTAGAGCACTCACTCTGTGAAATACACTCCCTTCTTCTTTTTCATTTAAGTGATAGTAATCCCCACCCAGAGGTCCCACCAAAAACAAACAAAACACACCCAGGACACAGGTAACTCAGCAGGCACTGAAGGCTCTGCATTTGTTCAGGAAAACTGCTGTAAGCAGCTTCATTTGTCATTATTAATCTATCTCACGTGGGGACTTCCACCGGCAGAAAGGCTCCCCAAATGCCAAGAGCTTTCTTTTCTTGTGGACCATTGAAACCTAATTATTAACAGATCAGTAAGCCCCACTACCAGACTTTCATACAGTCAAAAGATCAGAAAGATAGTCTTCAATCATGGGCTACAGACAGCAACTACGGAACCAAAAGGCAAATTCATTTCTTTGCCACTCTTTTCCCACATGCCACAATATCTAAGCTTCCCATGAAGATCTAAACCTCTGCAAGACACTGCTTGCATGTAGATAACCATTTTTAGAAACTCAGAACCTTTAGATACACAATGTTATTTGCTTGAATCTGCGTGTTTGTCCTAATCATAAAGATCTCTCCCCTACCAGCCACTCTACCTTGACTACCATCAAGACTTCAGTCAGTCTGCCCTACATGCCAACAGCAGTGCAGCAGCATTATCACACAGAGCACATCTGACTAAAAGGTTACCACACTGAAGTTTCAAATCATAATACAAAACATGGAGCTTGGTTTGGTGTATTCTTTAGAAACCATAAAGCTCTGCAGGGAAGCCCTCCAGCATCCCGCAAGGACATCTTCTCCATCTGTTAGGAAGAACCACAGAGGAACCGGTACCTAAGGCCGGGGGTGGGGGGTGTTCAGCTATGAAAAGAACAAAGCTTCTGTACCTGTCTGAGTCCCTTTGGCATTTTCTTTCTCTTCCCAAGGTGCTGGCAGAGATTGCGGTCATTTTCTCGATCTGAGCTGTAGTGATGTGGGTGGCTAAGTCGGCTCTTCTTGGAATGAAAGGACAAGCCGTTGGTAAGTGCTTCCCGTTTCTTCTTCGTCAGAGGGCTCTGGCGTTTCTCCACACGTTCCTGAGGCTTAAGTGCTACATCTTTCTGTAGAAAAGAAGGAAAGGGGACTAGTGTTTATACAGGTATCTAAGGACACATGCAAAATATAGGCTAATTGGAGTTACTAAAAGGGAATGTAGGAAGGACAGGAAAGTGGGATATGAAAATACCTAAAACAAAGAAACATGGCACTTAATTGCTCTGAATCCCTAATGCCACCACAAATATAACCTTTCTATTGTTGTTGAGCAAAAAGCTCAACTAAGCACAAAGTACCTATCCATAAATGTGATTACAGTGCTCCCTGGGACAGTGGCTTTCCGTTGGATTCTGTGCTGGGTCCAGCACACAATATTCCCTGAGACGACTGAATACACTCACTTCCCAAGATGGTACATCAATTATGTTTCAAAAAAGGAGTACTAAGTGTGCATACTATTAAAAAACAGAAGCACAGGAGTGAACATACCAGGGCCAGGTGGATGTGAGCCACCAAGAAAGAAACTGTCAATTCATACCATTAAAATGTTCCCTTAAGGCATTATACTTTTACCACAAGTTCCTCTGAGTATAATTAATTCCCATCCTCTTTGCAAAATGTAACAGTGTTATCACCAAAAGCAACTTTTCATGTAATCCTGTGTGTGGCTGGGGTAGGGGAAAGGGTAGGAGGAAGGAAATAGATGTTCTGGAATAGCAAGCAGCATCTATAGAAACTACAGGCAAGAATTTCAGGCCACACAACCTAGCGGAGTTATGTACCTGCAGACAGCTCAGGACATACTGAGATTCAAAAAGACTTGGGTTTAAGCCCTGACGCTGACATCACTCATTATGAGGCTTGGAATAAGTCACTGCAAATCTGAGCCCATGTGAAAAATATGCTCAGATATGACCACATTCCATACCTGTGAACGTCCTTTGATTCTTGAGAAATCACATTAAGCACTAAAATTGAGAGGATTTTGGTACTCTGTCATTTGTAGAGTAGATATGATGTCCTTACACTGAAAGTGCTCCTTCATGGAGTCTTAGCCCCACATAATTTCTCAGTGTCTATGGTCCTCAGTGCACATTTAAAAGTAATATAAAATCAGAAAAAAAGGTTCCCTTTCTCAGTTCTCCTCAAAATGCCGCTCTTTCCTCTCCTTCATAGTCAATATTCTTGAGGTAGTTACCTATTCTATTGCTTCTGCTACTTTATCCAAACACTCCCCAATTGGCAGGCACAAAGCTTCTGGATATCTTTTCCCCAGAAAAGCCACAGCTATTAGTTTAGGACCTTGGACCTTTATGCCTGCTTTCCCTTGGTCTCAAAAGCCCTCCCTTCCACAGCTCTCCCTTTTCCAGCTCAAGAACTTTTTGCAGTGCTGCCTACTCAGGAGACCTTTATATAAAGCAATAGCAATGTTCTCAGGCTTGCACTCAATCAACAATTTTTTTTTGTATACCTAGTATACACTAAGTACAAACTTACCACTTTCCTACAATGCTGAGAAAACAATTGTGCAGGGGGGAAAATCCCTGCCTCAGGAAGCTTAGGTTTTAGGGGACAAATACTAATCAAATCACATAGTGATATAATTGCAAACTGAACTAACTACTCTAAAGGGAAAGGGAAAGGGTACTAAAACTGAAATAAATGGTCTAGTCCAGAGGCAGGGGGTGTGACTGAAGAGACGACTGCCACTTGGCCAAGATTTGAAGGTCTGAGCAGCAAGAACATCTTGTGCAAAGGTCCTGAGGCAGCTGGTAGCATAACTCCATGAGAGAACGAGGGCAGGGACTAAGTGTCATTCATCTCAGTAACCCCAGAGCTTCACATGCAGACTCAGGCAAATAATAGGTAGTATGCATATTTATGTTTGCTAGGTAAATACATTCATGAGACAACTAATTAAAGTACCTGAACCTACAAACTGCAATAATTATTCATAATGTCCCAAACTGCTTCTAGCACAGAGTGTTAGAAAAGATGGTTGAAGCAGGAAATCAAGAAGCCTAACAAGCACTAACGGCACACAAGAAGGATCAGTGAAAACAGCAAGAAGCCCCTAAAAAGGGATAAAAGCCTTGTCCTTGTAACAAAAAGACATAAGAGATAACAGTCTTATATGGCAAATGAGTTCCTCTGGTCTGACTTTTAGCTGCTATCACTGCAGATGATTTACGAGGGATGTCTTGCCACTGACAAAACAGATCTCCTGAGGCAATGACGATGTGGTGACAAGTGTTTAAGGGGACAAGTTGAAATCAAAGCAAGTGCACATGGACACTGTCTGAGAACCTTGTACATTATGCCTAACACATGGTACATGTTCAGTAAGGTCTGCTATATTTATTCCTTTGCCCAGTCTCTGCTACCAGTCAACTATGTCAGACACCTGCTCTGTACAAACTATTCAATACTTAGTCTCACATGTAATTAAGATAGTCAGCTATCATGAAAAGACACCCAGATATAATGGCAACACTAGCAGTAGCAACCAGGTGAGTTCTATCATTGACTGCTTCTATATAGTATCATTAAACTGCACCGCTTCTAACAATAATATATAAATTCCACACAGGAGAGAGAGGAAAAAAAAACACTCCTTTGTCATAAAACCCACCTACTGCTCTGCATCATATGCATGTAGAGTATCAGATTAATAAACAGAAGATATTTAATGATGTATCAACTGTGCTTTTCAAAAAATTATGTCATTCTTTTGGAGACGAAATCTTTCATACAGAAGTGCTCCAAAATATACTGAAAATTATGTACAATTCCACACAAATGTGAATTAATATTTATAAGTATGGTATAATTTTTCCAAATTCCTTTTATTTTCATGTAGCATATTAATCAAGGAATCTTACTGCACTGCAGAATAGCTATGAAGAGCAAACAGACCCCATGCCGTGACATTAGCTTGTAAGAGACTGGCTGAAGTCTAAGCAGCAGCAGTATAATCATCTCAGCTTCAATTAATATTGAGATTTTCAACACTGGAGGGTGTGAAGGGGGAACAGTGAAAGAGAAACCAGAACAAAGTGTGTGAAGAGGCAACAGCTTAAGGGGCGTCCCACCTTTTGGCACCTCTGGACCACACTGGAAGAGAAAGAGCTGTCTTGGGCCACACATTAAATATACTGATATATATAGTCGCCAAAAAACTCATAATGTTTTAAGTAAATTCACAGATTTGTATTGGGCCATATTCATAGCCATCCTGGACTGTGTGCACTTTAGACACCCTGGAAAAGGTAAAGAAGAAATGAAGTGTTTTAAAAGTTTCTGTTATGTAAGAAGTTTATATTTTTAAAGATAAAGGGTTACCTTTATTCTTTCAAAGATACAGTTTTATTTATAAATTACTATATAGGTCCTTTTGTACAATTCCTGAATAAACCAGGTCACTGTTTCTTTATTCCCTCTATAAATATTTATTGACTGCTATGTATACATTAAAATAATTGTTTAACTTTCATTGATTGCATTGGGGCAAAAAAATGACAAAAACTGCTTAGTATAAACAATGAGAATTAAAGACAAATTGATTATAAACCAATCAGCCTTTAACATTCTAAAGAGCTGTGCACACACAATTACATACATGTGTATATGTTTATATATAAATCCACAAACCTACCACCAACCAACTATTAGCAACTAATTTAAGAGTCTCATTATAAAAACATGGGCAGTCTATAAAATAATGCTATAACATGGGTAGTAAAACTGTCAAGTTTATAAAATAACTTTTTAGGATCAATAACTGGTGATTTTGTAAAGCATGGTAATTTATTAGTCTACCATGATCTAGGCTAGTGATTCTCAATGAAAATTAATGTCCATCAGAATTACCTACACTGCTCTCTGAAAATAAGAGAACTCAGGAAGGGAACTATTTATCAAACAAGCATTGGGAGAAAAGGGAAGAAGGGCAGAAGGATAAAAAAGAGATCAGGGAAAATGCTGTATGGTATTCTTCTGACAATCACAGTAGAAGCAAGAAAACAAGAAAGCCAGGCAGCCAACAACAGAAGGCTGGCTGTGAGGTAAAAAGATTTAGACATATTTGCTGGCAATAGAGGGGGTGAGTACATAAGCCATGCACAACAGATGGGAATAGGTTTCATGAATAGTTGAAATTCTGTGATTTTTAGGTCACTGGGGATGGAGGGCAGGGTCACGGCACCACATGTGCTGAGAGGCTCAGAGACCAACTAATCGAATAATTTCCTTCAACACTCAGTCTTCCTCAAAAAACGTGATCTTGCTGTAGACTTTCCCTTCTCCCAAATTATAATCTTCCACCAAAGGTTTCCTCTGCCACTCCTGACTTTCAAAATGAGATGGTTCAGTGTTGTGAAAACTGGGGGAGAGCAACAAATTGCAGATGAAGCACTATATGGTCTGCAGGGCTCCATTTGCTGATTATAGATGAAGCCAGAGGCAATAGAAAAGGAGGGCATGATTTGCCTGCCTTGCATGAAATAGAACCTAAAACCTTGCAGGTTTTAGAAAGAAAATCTCCATCTGATTTCCCAACCAAACTAATCTGAGAGCAGCCCATCACTTACAAAGCATCTGTGGTATGTGTTCCTGCATGTGCCTATGTGTATGTATACTGTTAATGAGAGGTGCGATTTAAACAGAACCTCTACTGTTTGTTACCTGATCTTAGGGACTTGCATTGAAAATAACAAAGAAGCCAGGAGGGAAGGGAAAAGTGCTTTGCCTGTCACCATCAAAAGAAATTAATGGCTGTGTGCTGTCCTTTTAGTCTGTTGAGTCCTTTGCTGGTTTATTGTATTATATTTGTACTTGCTTTTGAATGCTTCTACAAACACTGATTCTATAATTTTTCTCAAATGGAAAAGAAGTGAAAGGGTTTACAGTGATCATAAGTAGTTAAAAATTAGTAGAGAAATATACAGCTCTTTTCTTCTTTTCTATTAAATTTATTGGGGTGACACTGGTTAACAAAATCATACAGGTTCAGGCACACAATACAGCTCTTTTAAAACTCACAACTAAGAATGGATCTGCCTCTTGACCCTGCAATTCCACTGCTAGGATTATACCCTAAGAACCCTGAAACACCATTCCAAAGGAACCTATACACCCCAGTGTTCACAGCAGCACAATTTACATTAGCCAAGTACTAGAAGCAACCTAAGTGCCCATCAGTAAATGAGTGGATCAAAAAACTGTTGTACATATACACAATGGAATTCTATGCAGCAGAAAGAAAGAAGGAGCCCCACCCCTTTGCAACAGCATGGATGGAACTAGAGAGCATTATGCTGGGTGAAATAAGCCAGGTGGTGAAAGACAAACACCACATGATCTCACCTTTAACAGGAACCTAAACAACACAACAAACAAACAAACAAAATATAACCAAAGACACTGAAACAGAGAACAGGCTGACAGTGTTCAGAGAGAAGGGAGAGAGCTTCAGGGGAATTTCAGGGGAAAAGGGGAAAGGTTTACAGGAACAAGTATAAAAGACACATGGACAAAACCTAGGGGTGGTGGAAATGGGAGAGAGGTGGGGAGGGCTGGGTGGCTGGGCTGGGATGGGAGTAAAAGACAGAAAACTGTACTTGAACAACAATTAAAAAAATAAAATAAAATAAAACTTACAACTTATATGGATGTATTCACATTGGTCCTGAACATTGAATTTTTGGACAAATGCACTTATTAACAGGCTTTTGGGACCTAAACTTTTTTAGTAGATAGAGGACACTGTAAGTATTTACAAGCAGAAAAACCAATATGGCATTCAAAAGATAATCCCTTATGTTCACATTTTTTAAAAACAATAAACAAATTACCTACTATATGCCAGATACTTTGTCACCTGTTAGAAATATCTAAGAAAGGATCCCTGGACTAAGGCTGCTTGATGAGGGTAACAGGCAAATCAGAGAGCTATTATATTAAAGTGGGTTAGGTATGGAGCAATGAAGGTGTTCTCTTCTGCTACCCTCATAAAATTGCAGCCCCATATTGGCATCAAGATAAAAAAAATTGATCAGCCCTAGCTGGTATGGCTCAGTGGCTCAAGCCCCAGCCTAAATACTGAAGGGTTGCTAGTTCAATTCCCAGTCAGGGCACATGCCTGGGTTGCAGGCCAGGTCCCTAACACAGGACACACGAGAGGCAACCGCACATTGATGTTTCTCTCCCTTTCTTTTTCCCTTCCTTCTCCTCTCTCTAAAAATAAAACTTTTTTAAAAAATTGATCAATGCAACAAAAGAGAGTCCAGGAACACACACACACACACACACACACACACACACACATACACAACTGGTTTTTGGCAAAAGTACAAAAGCAATTCTGGGAAGAAATAATCATCTTTTTAACAAGTGTGGAGGGAATAAGTAGATATCCATATGCAAAAATAATAATTTTATCTATGTCCCAATGTAATTTTAAAAATTAACTCAAAATATATCATAAACCTAAATGCACAACCTCAGGGAGAAAGGCAGGACAACTGTAACTGAACAACAAAAAAAAAAACCTAAATATAAAACCTAAAACTATAAAACTTGCAGAAGAGAATATAGAAGAAAACTTTTGTAACCTTGCATTAGGCAAAGATATTTTAGTTATGATACCAAAAGCACAATCCATAAAAAAACAAATTGATAAATTATACTTTATCAAAAATTAAAACCTCTCTTTAAAAGACACTGTTGAGAAAATGAAAAGACAAGCCACAGAATTGGAAAAAATCTTATAAAGTGCATATCTCAAAAAATTTGTATCTAGAATATATATTTTAATTATCAAAACTACATAAAAATAAAACAAACCCATTTTAAAATTATTTTTGTTCAATTACAGTTGTTTGCATTTACCGCCCACAACTCTTCCCCCATGCCAGCCACACCCACCTTCCTCCTTGCTTCCACACCCCTTCCCTCCCCTTGCTTTTGTCCATGTGTCCTTTATAGTTGTAGCTCCTGAAAACCCTTCCACTCATTATCCCCTCTTATCTCCCCTCTGGTTACTGTCCGATTGTTCTTAATTTCAATGTCTCTGGTTATATTTTGCTTGCTTGTTTGTTCTGTTGATTAGGTTCCACTTATAGGTGAGATCATATGGTATTTGTCCCTCACCATCTAGCTTATTTCACTCAGCATAATGCTCTCCAGATCCATCCATGCCGCCAGAAAGGGCAGGAGCGCCTTCTTTCTTTCTGCTGTGTAGTATTCCATTGTGTAAATGTACAACAGTTTTTTGATCCACTCATTTACTGATGGGCACTTAGGTTGCTTCTAGTACTTGGCTATTGTAAATTGTGCTGCTGTGAACACTGGGGTGTATAGGTTCCTTTGGATTGGTGTTTCAGGGTTCTTAAGGTATAATCCCAGCAGTGGAATTGCTGGGTCAAAAGGCAGTTCCATTTTTAGTTTTCTGAGGAAATCCCATACTGTTTTTGACAGTGGCTGCACCAGTTTGTGTTCCCCCCAACAGTGCACTACGGTTCCCTTTTCTCCACAACCTCTCCAACACTTGTTTGTTGATTTATGATGCCCATTCTCACTGCCATGAGGAGGTATATCATTGTGATTTTAATTTGCATTTCTCTGATGGCTAGTGATGTTGAGCATCTTTTCATATGCCTCTGGGCCCTCTGTATGTCCTCCTTGGAGAAATGTCTGTTTAAGTCTTTTGCCCATTTTTTAATTGGGTTGTTTGTCCTCCTGGAGTGGAGTTGTGTGAGTTCTTTATGTATTATGGAGATCAAACCCTTGTCCAAGGTATCACTGGCAAATATGTTTTCCCACATAGTTAGTTCTCTTTTCATTTTAATGCTGTTTAATTTGGCCACACAGAAGCTTTTCAATCCAATGAGGTCCCATTTATTTTTTCTTTTCTTTTGCCCCTTGCTTCATAAAGGGGACATATCAGTGAGGACATTGCTGTGTGGAATGTCCAAGATTTTCCTGCTGATGACAAACCCATTTTTTAAGTGGGCAAAAGATGTGAACAGATATTTAACCAAAGGAGTCATATGGATGGCAGATAAATACATAAAAAGATGCTTAACATGAATAGTCATTAGGGAAATGCAAATTAAAACCACAATGAGATATCACTACATGCATGGCTAAAGTAGAAAAAGCATGACCATACCAAGTGTGGGCAAGGGTGTGGAGAAAATTTCATACACTACCGGCAGGAATGTAAAATAGAACAACCACTTTGAAAAACAGTTTTGCCATTATTTTAAAAAGTTCTAAGTGCACCTACCATATGATCCAACCATTCTCCTGCTATGCAGTTCCCCAAACAAATATAAGAACATGTCCACATAAAGATCTACACATGAATGTTTATGTCAGCTGTATTTTTATAGCCTAAAAGTGGGAACAACTCAAATGTACATCAACAAATGAACAGATACGCTGTCATGTAACTCAATGCAATATACTCAACAATTAAAAAGAATAACCAATTGATACACACTGTAATACGAATCAATCTCAAAACAATTATGCTGAGTAAAAGAAATCAGACAGAAAAGAATACAGTCTGGATGATACAACTTATAAAGGATTCTAGGAAATGTAAAATAATCAAAAGTAACAAAAAGCAGTTACTGGTTCCCTGAGAGAGCCAGCAAGATTACAGAGGGACAAGAGAAAATTTGGGGAGTGATGGACATACTCATTGCCCTGATTGTGGCAATGGTATCACAGGTGTACACACATGGGAAAACTTAGCAAATTTTACACTTTTAATTTGTGCAGTTTTCTAATATGTCAATTACGCATCAACAGAGCTATTTTTTAAATGGTAACCCTTGTCACCATGCACAATGAGCACGTTATCATTATCAACTATAAGATTACATTCAGCATCTATCAAAAGAAACTAATTTTTCAGATTTCTAACACAAAGGGATGACCACACTCTCTCCTTAGCCCACATGTGGCCATGAAGTTTCCACTGGAGAAAACTGAGCTGTGAACATTAGGGTCACAGTCAGACTGAGAAGCAGTACACAAGGTCTACATATCATTTTCAGCTATGAGTTCACACTGGTGCCTTATTTTCATCACTTCTAACAGTCATTTCTCAGTTATTCATATGCTAGCCTTTTGTAAAATTTTCCTATCTTTCTTTCAAGTGTCCTGGTTACTGTTTTATCACAACTTGAAACAAAACAATTTTTTACTCTACTCAATGTAAAAAATATTGAGGCAGCTTAATCAAACATACTTACGACATAAGGGAACCCAAATGGAGAGGAAAAAATGTTAAAGAGAGAGACTGAGTTGAGGTCAAGTGGAGACAAATTCTGTATATAAAAACTGTCAAAAGTATGGTGCCACTATTAGAGGGGAGGAGCAAAAAAGGAAAGCAACACAAAACCAGCTGCTGAGCTCTCCTCAATTCAGCTACAGGATGAGATCACAACTATCAGCTTAAGTGAGATTTTTGCACACTGTGAATTGAAAACGTCCCAGCAGTCTTCCATTCCCATAGATAATTGAGAGCTGGCCGCTGTTAGACTTTAACATGCTCAAAGTGGTTGAGTCCCTGGCAACCAGATGCTATTGCTTAAAACAGTTTAGGCTCTTAGCCCTGAAGGATTCCTAAAATTGGATTACAGTCCCTCCAGATAATCTGAGAAATACAGCATGACGAAAAGGAAACCTTAAAAAAAATTAACTCCATAACAGCAACATTCTGAATGCTGAGCAAAGCATGACTGAGGCAGAAAATCTCATCAGCAAGGGCTTAAGGGCAGTAACATACACAAAGGGTGAGTCAAAAAGTGAAAGGAACCCACACAAGGGAGGAGGACACAATGGAAGCCAGAAGAGAAAGTGAGCACCAAGCAATTCTCAGGCCTTTCAAAGGTCAGGCCGTCTGGTTTGCTATCTTAAGAGAGGGGAGCAGAGCACCCACGTTTCTATTGCGTTTTCAACCATTCAAATCTAATCCACTAAGGTCTTACGTACATTTGAGAGGATGAGTAATTCCAACATCCCCTTCTAATTAGCCATTATTTATTTTTTGACTAGGCATTCCATGCAAAAGACAGGAAAATAATTAATGCACTTATTACACTGTAGCGAAATAATTAGTAATTGAATCTTCCCACAATACTCAGTTTAGCTGCACAGTGATGGTGGCTATAACTTCATCATCATCATCCTTGAATTCCTAGCAGAGAACACTGTATGAGGCACACACTAAGCTGGTTTTGAACAAATGAATTAGAGAAATGAGAATGCAATGAACGTTTCTGTCGCTCCAGAGGTTTCTGTTCCACCGTGCTATGAATCAGATTGCTCCACCTCTCTTCCTTTCTTGGAAGAGCTTTCAAACTTATCTATCCCTCCTCATCCTTACAAAACCACTACTACTCCCCTACATACAAAAGAAGGGGAGAACATATGCTTCAGGCAGTATCGTAAATCATTTTATTAAGTACAAGAGAAGACAAAACAATAAAGGAGACTGACTGGGAAAATGTCAGGCATTGCTGTCATCATTGTGACTTGATATTGACGCCAACCTACCATTTACTGGGTCTCAGTACCTCCTTATTTATAGAAAAATAAAAAATGTTGGCACTATTATCCAGATATTCTAGACAAGGATTCTGATTGACCATTAAAACCTCCTCATAGCCAGATATGTGATGCAGATTAGTAACAGGGTACAGACTTTGTTTTTCTTCCCTTAAAATGTTCCCAACTTTTTCTCTTCCCCAGGTACCCATATACTACCACATCTTCATTTTAAATGACTACTGTCTCTAAAAGTATTCCACAATTAGCTTACCGATACTGTTGTACTTATTATAAGTGGTGTGCACTGAATAGTTACTGCCTGTCCTGGAGGAGATTCTGGAAGAGACAGGTATTCTAGCTATCATTTGGGAATGGTGGCCTTCTCTGGGCTTGCTTTGTGAATATAGAGGAAAACTAGAGAACATGATGTATGCACCTAGAATCCAACCTAAAATAAGGATACCGGCCCTAAGTGAATCTTTACTTTACTTGAGAAAAGATACAGTATATCCATTCATTTTACTTTTCTAACAGAATGAAATTGAATTTACCACAGGAAATAAAGATTGAGATTCCAAGTTATGGAAGAGTCCTCAATTCCTCTCTGCCATGCTAGCTAGACCAGTGCTGATCCTCATTCTTTCCCTTAATCTTCCTCCAAAGAAAGAGGGGAGGTTGATCCTGATATAATTTCAGACTCTTGCAAAGGGGAGCAAAAAGAAAGACCACTAATAAGTCCTTCTAGCTCTGGCTCTTCCTTACACTACAGGAATAACTGTTACATCCCTTCTCAAGCTAATTTTAATTGGTTTCTCAAGGACAGAGACCAATCTATTTCAATCACTATAAGTGAGGGTCCTCCATGGGTTGATCTCTTTGGTTCCTTCAACCTCTCTAATATTATTGTCCTAGCAAACTATTTAGCACATACAGAACACTGAACAAATGTAGCTTTGAGTTCATTAATTCAGTAGAAGTTTTTCTTCCAGATCATACTTTCCAGACCTTTCAAGATGTCTGTGAAATTTCTCTTTTACATAAGCATCCTTCAAGTTCATTGTTCCAACTTGGCTTTGATTAGAGAAATAGACATGATTTGCTAAAAGGTTAAGATCATTTCTGAATATAAAGCAAAGACTAATTTATGATTTTTCATAACATTAACATTTGTATAGTCACTTAGAACCAAGAGCTTACAATACCTTTAAATCAGCACCTCATTTGATTTTCAATAACCCTATACCACAGGCACCATGCTTTTCATTTTCTAAACGAGGAAACTGAGGCTTGTAAACAAGTGACTTCCCAAAGCCAGACAATCAGCAGTTAACAACATACTATGGCTCTAATTCTGTTCTCATTCCCTAACACCAGGTCATTATAGCCTTATTTGTAAGTGCTGGGATTATGACCTTTTCCGGGAAGAAAATATTAAATTATAGTTTGGTATTCTCATTATAAAATCTTTCTATTCACCTCCATTTCCCCTCCAAAGCATAATTAGGGAAAGGCGATGCTGCCTCTTATGTCAAATATCTGAAATCTTTCTGAAGGATTTAAATTGCAAATAAAAATCTAGACAGAAATAAAGCTTTGGCTTTTCTCTAAAACTAACAATTTTTACCATTTTATTTAAGGGGTAAAAAGTGGCAGAGAATGACAACTTTCTGACATTAAAAAATCAAGCTATATAAATGCTGCAGACCCCGAATTTCACATGTTCTACTTATGTGGCTCAACAAATATTAATGAATAATGACAATGGCTATAAATACCCACGGGTACAATAAGTAGAAATTCCTGTTCAGTGTATACTGCAAATGCTCTATCACTAAGTGAGGAACTCTTATGGGTTTCAAGGAAAGGTTTCCAAGTCTTAGAGCTTTTTCACCCAGTTCTATCCTTGACTCTGCATACTCCCTTTCTTTCTTTCCCATCACCTATCACTCCCATTTTCTATTTCAGGTTTTATCCAGGACTTTCTTTCCTTTAGCATCATATGGGTGAAAATAAAATAAACTATCCTGCAGGTTTACACAAAACATAGAAAAGTGCTTCAAATGTAGCCAATGACCTGAGAAACAACCAAATAAGCTCCTCAGGCTATTTCAAAAATGAGTGTAAACTATAGTTGGAAACGTTGGAAGGAAAAGATACTGTCCTTTCCATTGGCTACTGCACTGCTTTAATACATGAATGAATGGCACTGTCAGTTTTGCATAAGGACTCAGATGCTAATTCTGAGGTAATAATGGCATGCAAAGATTTCCAGATATTTACACACAGTTTCTTGAACAAGCCACAGGCTTGTCTGTATACCAAAGCTGCCTATAGATAGATAGATGTAGTGATGTTTAGGTACTTACTGGGTCTATCAGATTTGACAATGAAATCAATCTCTCTCTTTAGAAACTCTGGGTTAATGACAAAGTTTATTAAACTGCAGGCAGTCATTCAGAAAAGATCAATAAAGACATGATTACAGAGTAACCTAAGGATTAAACACAAGATTTATCACAAAATTAAACTGAATTAAATGTTCTCTGATAACACTTGAAATGCTGTCAATACTTTTAACTCATAATCTATGCTTTCTGTGTTTACCTAATAGGTAATAGGGATGTCTTATTTCAGAAAATAAGTGCCATATAAAAACCATATGCTGTAGAGATTTGCTGACAGAAATGAGAGTCCCTTCGGAAAATGTTCTCTCACTTTTAAGCACCAGCACCTTAATCTACCAATCAGAGCTGTCCACTTAACTCAGTGTTTTGAGTTTCTAAATACATACCCCATTCCACCCATCCCTAACACAGGTCTATACATCCTTATAGGTGTACAAGTATCTCAGAAACTAGTCTGCAAATTACGTACTTTAAACAACTTCCTTCTCTCCTCTTACACAGAAGCACGAGGTGTGACACTGGCCTTAGATCTTATGAGGAAAGGAGCTGGAAAATGTCTGGTTTTCCTCTCATCCTGGTAGGATTTATTGATGCCACCACAAGCTCAGCAAATTATATTCGTGAAGGTGAACTCACCATCACAGCCTATGAAAGCTAACCACTGGCTAAACAAACTGGCAACAACATATACACTCAAAATCAGTAGAGGAGTCAATATACACGACAGCTGTTGGAACTGACATCAATACCACAGTGAGAGAGAAAGCTCTCCAGGACCTGAAATGATAAAGGCCAGGCCTGCTGTGTGAGGTTGGAAGGGTATGTGCATGAGCAGATGGATTGGTAGAGAAATGTTACAGGGCAAAAATTGAGTTTGTGGTTTAAACCATACCTTGGATGACAGACAGCATGTGTGAGGGAGGCTTTCTTTTCTCCCTTGTCCATTTGCTATCATATTGCTGTTAGTACACTTCATCCCACAAATGGCATTAGCCCTGTTGTGACGGCCAGCGGGCTCCAGTGATTTCAATAGTAAGGCAGCTGTTCTTTCAAGAGGGACAAGAGCTGGGTTGGAAACAAGATGTTGAGGCTGACACCACCCTGAAATTCTATCATTCCCTCATCAGCATACTGGTTTACACAAGAGAAACCCCTTTTTTTCTCAGCAGTTACCTAACCTTATAAAACTGTTTAGAGCTATAGGTGGCCCCAAGTATTTCTCAGTTCCTCAGGGAACAAGAATGCCATCTGGCCTGATGAAGAAAGGGAATCTGCACCCCACCCAAAAAGCTGGGGCTGCTTCAAAGTACATTGAGCTAAAGCTTCTTGTGTTCACACTCCTTTACTGATAGAGATCCTATCAGTTTCCTAGACTATAGTCCACAACAGAAACTTCATTCCAAGAAAACGACAGCACTTCGCTGCCATAGATTCCTTTCATTTCCTATTCCCTCATATGTCTTGGCTCAATCTAGTCCTGAGACAAGCAGGTGCCCTGGTGGCAGTCAGGTCTGGGTTTAAGGACTGGTGTTGCCACTTTGTGGCTTTGTAACCTTAAGCAAATCTCCCAGTCTCTTTAAACTTCCATTTTTACTCTTGGAATACAGGGGTAGAGTTATGAGGTTTAATGACATCTATGGAAAGTGTCCAGGATATTTCCTAGCACAAAGTCGACAATAAATAAATGATATGTGAGGAATTTCTCTTCCTAATACAATTATGGTTTTAGTCATTACAAAGAGAAATCGTTCAGCATTGTAGAAGGTAATATTTGGCACTGGAGGATTAATGATGAGAGTTATTCCCCATATAGTCTCATGAATCTGTTTACTAAATGTCTTTCAGTGTACCATGCCATGTACTGTATATATAACACCAACTGTAATTAGCACAGAACCCTGGGAGGCCTCCGTTTTCTCACTTCTACAAAATGGAGGTTAATTATGGAACCTAACTTATGAAGCAACAATTAGGATTAAATAAGCTAATACAATATCAGGAATATATTACGGCTTGTTATTTTATTACTATGAATTAACTGGACCAAGGTCACACAGCTTGAAGACAGCACCAGGACTCAATGCAGATCTGCATGGCCATAGAGCTCATGCCATTACAACACCTTCAAACTGAATGCAAAAGCCTGGGATGAGCTCTGAGCACTAAGATTTAAACTGTGGTTCGGGACTCAATATTTCCACAATTCTCAATAAGCACATCACTTGGTCTATTTAACCTATAGAAAGTACAATTTGCTGTTTAGAATAATAACCTCATATAAATTTCCATAATTTTCCCTTAAATCTATCTTCTGTAATTTATAGTAAGTACAAACAAGAGTAAGTTATCTGAAAAAGAAAGAAAAAAATGCATTTCTTATGCATACCACCTGAAATGGAAAGATGGAAAACTTCAGGGAAGTTTAGCCCTCTGTATTCATGACACATCCACATTAAAAGACCACCTTGTACACCATTCTTAGAGACAGGCAAAAAGAAAGCCTAAAAAAGCATTTGCTACTGATTCTATCATAAACCTCTTTCAACTGCTTAATCCTGGCTGGTTTTCCAAATGAGATCTGTCCATCTGATAGAGAGAGAGAGAGAGAGAGAGAGAGAGAGAGAGAGAGAGAGAGAGACAGAGAGAGACAGAGACAGAGAGAGACAGAGACAGAGAGACAGAGAGACAGAGACAGAGAGATAGAGAGATACAGAGATAGATGCATATGGAATCATTACTAGATAAAGTCCAACGTGAAAAGATTACCTACAAAGCTTCCTGCCAGAGCCTAACCTTGAAAGAAATGGGTTTCTTGAACTCTATTAGGGAATCTCTCAATGTACCATCCCAAATCTTCTGCATAAGGCTCAGCAGAACAGAGGGAGATGGGAAAAAGCAGGAGGAGGGGAAAAAGCTCTCCTTCCCAGCTGAGCACTGACACATACAGTACCGTTTGGGAGGCAATTTTATGTGCTCTTAGTAGTAGATTAATGAATGTAATTACCTACCATTGTGGCTGTGAATGCTGCAAAAACTATAATTTATAGAGTGCTGTAAAGTTCTAATGTGTTTTTATGTCCATAAGCTGCTTAACCATAATCTAATGCATTTGTACAAGAACAGCCTAAGTGGCTCTCAGCTAAAGAGTGAACACAAGTGTCTGAACCTCAGCAATTCTACTCATATGTCTTTATAACCCAACCCCGTGTGGTAAGCATCTGAAGGAAACAGCTGCTGAATTATACAAATAATTCTAGAGACAGTGACAAGGCTCTCTGCATTGCTCACCAAGAGTTTCTGGCTGACAAAGGGCTGCAGGCCTTAATTAAATGCTGGAGTGGTATTTAACACATGTTTGGTGGTTACTTTTTCTTTTACTACTATCATCACCACCCTCTTCTTCACTCCATCTGCCTTCACCCCTTCCCCTAGAGCACAGGTGGCAAACACAAGGCGCACGGGCCAAATCCGGCCCTCCACCTTGTTTTATCCAGCCCAGCACCTAGCTTCTACCCAGCGGCACTGCAGAGCTCCTTGCCCCTAGTTAAGGAGTGGTTACATTTATATAGTACTAAAATTACATTCAGCCCTTTGAAGGCAACCACGAGGCTGATGTGACCCCCAGTAAAAATGAGTTTGACACCCCTGTCCTAGAGGACATGAGGGGTGATAAGAAAAGCCCAAGGAGAAACATTGCCTTTCTCTCTGAAAATATCCTACCTGACTTCCAGCTTTAAAAAAGGCTCAGCATTTCCAATATTTCCTCTTTTCCTGACATTATATTTTCAAAGAAAGGGAAATATTTGGCTCAACAATTCTTTTGACATCTAAAGCAAACTATCCTTTGTGACTGCCTTAGTCAGGGGTTTGAAGCATCTTGTACGATTCTACAGATAGATTATGATGATGACGATGAGGGTGGTGGTGGTGACAGCAGTCATGGTCACAGTGATGATGGTCATGGCTGGTGCTCATTAAGTTTGCTACGTGCCATTATCGCATATCCACCACAATCCTGTGAGCAGGTACTCTTGACAATCCATTTTCAGATGATGAGAGTGAGGGTTGTTATTGGTAGGTGGCAAGGCAGCTGATTCAATTCAGCTTTTCACTCCAGAGCCTGTACTAAACTCACCAGGGAAGTTACTTATTTAAGGTTTTCTTTGCCTGTAACATAGAGATAATAACAGTATTTACCTCACAGGAGTGTTGTGAGAGTTAACTAAGTTAATGCATATGAAGTGCTTAGAGTGTCTGTGTCAGGACCTAAGCGATGGTTAGTCCACATGGGCTATCATTACAATTACTCCTCTGGAAACAGGCAGAATATGAATATACTGTGGGTGGAGTGGGACAAAGGTGGGAGGACACTGTACGGGACACCAAAACCTATGTGTATTTTCTAGAGACAAAATGGAAGACCCAGAGTTTCCCTGAAAGACAATGGTAGCTAATAACAGATAAAGTAGCAGCATCTAAGTGCAACAGGCCAAGTCCCACTCTACTTCCCAAAGCACAACACTAAGCAAACAGCACTACCAGAAGGTATATGCCAAAGAGTCCTGAGTTAAAAGAACAAAAAAGAACCCCTCAGCAATAGGAATCCCCCTTTTTTTCTGTGTTTGGTGGCAATGTAATAGGATACCTATGAGTAAATGTTTTAGTACACATTAAAAAATTAAATAGCTTCAGGAAAACACAAGGCTAGAAAATACTTAGAACTCTTGGTTGAGTACAGAGACAGGAGAGCATTACATCAGTGGCCACACAAGGATGAACAGCCAGCTCCAAGACACAAAATCAGGGTAAATTAGTACCATGGCTTATAAATAATTAATACTCTTCCTAGTTAAAAAGGTACTACTTCCCAGCCTTTACAGGATGAGATGTGATTTGCATTCAATTAAGTTCTACCCTGTCCAAAGGAAGAAATTCTCCCTCTCTGAGACAGCCATGTGGCTGCTTCTGTACTTCATATTCCAGATTGATCTGTAAAAGCCTCAAGATCCATAACTCACACAGGGCTGCTTAGGTAGTAGCTATACTTCTATCTTCCCCAACAGGAGAGTGAAAGGGAAGAAAGTTTGAACATAACAAAATAGGAAAAGTATTTCCTACCTCCTGAAAAATTAGCTTTGACCTTGTGAGACTGAAACAAGGGGGAAGGGAAGGGAGAGTGGAGATAAACCATTTCCTTGAAAACCTAAAGTTGAACTGTGCAGAATAAGGCTTTGGAAAGTGGCCAGCCCCCTGCCCATGCCTTGCCCATCTTGAGTTTCCCTGCTACAACCACTGTTCGCCAATTCCTCTAGCAAAAGAAAGTTGCTACTCACATGGAAGTGCCCAAACATCCACTGGTTGGCTCCTCACCCTATGTGCTGTCACCTTGCTGTTTGCCTTTCTCACCTCAGTTTCTCTGTTGGAATAGGATCCTAGCCTGTCTCCTCAGAGTCCCTCCACACACACACATACACACCCATTCTCCAACTCAGTTCACAATGCTGTCCCATCATCTTCAGCAAGTCTCATGACTCCTGTCAGAAGCCCATGGCTTCCTACTGCTTGCACCAAACTGGTAAGATCAACTCTATCTTCCCATGTGCTCTGACATTATTTACTCATTATGTCTCACACACAACTTCCTCTCTATCAATGTTTCTTAAGAATGATTTCTCTCTCCCAAGCACGCTTAGCACTTTCTGTCTATACCAATGTCTGAAAGAGGTCTCACTGGGATAAGGTAAAATTACATCGAAGTGTTTATTTATAGGTGTTTTTGTGCCATTTTTAATAGTTTCTAATTTTGTACGTTTTAATGTAATATGTACATAAAACTAAAATGACCATTAAATGCACAAATAAATTCATCACGAAGCACACTAAAAGAAAAACTAAAATAAATGACATTATATGAGATCTCTCTGGGGAAAGTCCAACAGTGTTAATATAACAAAAATGGTTTGCATGACATCAATATAACCTGGCAGCCAAGGAGAGTGGACTGGAATGTGCATGAGTGAAAAATGACAACTTCACTGTACTAGTCAGTGGGGATGTGGTGAATGCTGTTGAGTGAACATGTGTACTGTGTGGCCATTGCATTCAAACTGATTGAGTGAGTAAAGCAACAAACCTAAATCAGATTTTGTGTTAAGCTTGAACATTCCTCCAAGGAAACTATTCAGATGATTCAGAAGGCCGCAGCTATGGGCAACTGGTGATTGGCAGCTTTAATAAAACAACATGCCCACTTGTGCATCATGTCTCCTGCAGAGTTTGTTGGCAAAACATGAAATCACCCTAGTGACTCTGTCCCCCTACAATTCAGATTTGGTGCCCTACATCTTCTGGCTTTTCCAAAACTAAAATCCTCTTTGAGAGGGAATAGATTTCAGACCAGCGATGAGATTCAGGAAAATACGACTAGATAGTTGATGGCTATGCAAGAACTGCATGAGGTCCCAAGGTGCCTACTTTGAAGGGGACTGAGGCATCATTGTCCTATGTATGAGGTTTCCTGTATCTTGTATTTTCTTTAATAAATGTCTCTATTTTTCATATTACATGGCTGGATACCTTCTGGACAGACCTCATATATAACAAGGGTGTGCTTATTATTATAAGTGTTTTTGCCAACAGGGGTATACAATAAAAAAAGTTTGAAGACTTCTGGTTTAGATTACACAGAAGGAAGCAAACACCTTAGTACTAAAAACATTTTCCTATACTCCTTTGAACATTCAAAGCTCTTGCCTCTCAAAAAGTCACTAAGTGATTTATTGATATAGTAACTAGACATTACAAATCACAGGGCACCCAGGGAAGATTTAGAGAAGGTGCTCTGTGAAACCAAATCCCAGCAGTGGGCAAATAAATAAACCATTAGACTGCAAGAAATAACCACATTTAGAACAAGTGTCAGGGTATCATCTTTTGGCTTTAAAAATGTAATGACAACTTCAGAGAGGTACAAGACCTCCAGCTAATTAGCAGGCAGCCATCAAACACACCAAGTATTACGTGACTGACCCAAAGATTTCTTTTAACAAAACACATCAGGGATTGGCCTATTTGAACAGGATACTGTATGAAACTGTATGAAATCAAGGGAACAGGTGATAATACTCACTGACACATGTTTTCCTCAGGAGATAAAATACATAAATCCAACTTCCTCCCATCACTGCAACACTCACAGTCAGATAGGTCTGTGTGACCTGTCATTTCATTAGGGAAGCTCAAGGCTACAATGCCTTCATAGATACTAGATAGATGCTTACTGGGAAACATACTAAACTATTATTTCAATCCCTGCAGTAAAAGTTTCATGCAATTCCTGATCAATCAGGTGGCTTTTGCAGTTAATATCACAGCTACTTCTAGACTATGAATCTCTTGCAGAAGACGGCCACATCATATCTAATCTCCCATAACACCATGCCTTGGCAGGCATTCAATAGAAATCTGTTGTATAAACACTGCAAAATTCTTTTAAAACTTAAAATTCAATATTTAATAAGTCCAAAATTCAATATTTAATGAAATAACCCTAAAGTCTCTAAATATTTTCTACACATAAATAACAAGACATTTTTCAGGCTATCTGTGTCACACAGAGAACTGTGAACCATTTTTATATCCCAAGCTCTACACAAAATGAAACCAGGAGTGGGGCATAATAAATCTTTTTAGTCCCTTGGGTCTCATGTTGACAATTTGATGAGGGCAATAATAGTTGCTTTAGCAAGAAAAATAATAATTATATTAATATCATAGACCTTAGCACTAAGTCTCCAACGTAGCTGGGATATGAGCAAGAAATAATTTCTATTCCAAACCACAGAACCAAAAACGACTGAAGTGACTATTCTGCTACATAAAGTACCTAATCAGCACCATTTAGATGAAGAGGAAAGAAGTTAATCCCTTATACACAGAGATACTTTAGATGAGCATTAAGATTCTTTCCAGTGGTTTGAGAAAGTTGACCTAGACTTTCAAAAGCATATATTTATTTGATATACTTCCAAATGCCAAATAGTTTAGTGCAAGGAGAGCAAAATGTTCATCCAGGAAGGACTTGGGGGAGGGAGAAGAGAAGCAGGGAAAGCTGGAGAAATAAACATGCAAAGCATGATCACAATGGATTCAAGGAAGAGTCTAGTGAAAGATTTTTTAGAAGTTTTAAATGGTTTGGAGAAGATAATAGTCAACAGAGAGCCACTGAAGGTTTGTAGAAGACGAGTCACCACTGCATGAGAGTGAACATGCAGTATGTCTATCCTGAATACCCTCCATCAAATAGATGCAAGGCTTGGGGGTGACTCCTATTGATTCAACTTTCTTAATCTGTGCCAACTCTCTGTTACCCCACCTGTCACTTCCTTAAACTAGACCTTCTCATCTGGACTTCTATTATCAATATACTAACTGGTATCCATGTTTCCAGGTTTTCACTCAGTTGCTAGGTGAAAGTCTAAGCATGTCACTCCCTTATTTGCAACCTTCAAGGGCTATCCATTAATCAATTCCAATCTCCTTGGCCTGGGTCCACAAGCCCTTCCATGATATAAATCCTGCTGCTTATGACTCTAAGCTCATTCATTTCCTGCACCTCCCCCGCCACTACACACTTACACTCCACACATACTAACATACTATAAGTTCCCCAATTATGCCAAGTGTCTCTTAAGTCTCTTTAAAACTGTAATATCCTCTGCCACTAATATTATTCCTCCTTGGTCCATTAAACCCCCTCGGCTTGGCTATCTCTCACTTAGCTTTAAGGTTTCCATTTTCCTTAACAAAACATTCATCCCTTTCGGATTATAATTTCCATGTACTTCTCCATCCCTTTATCAGTCTAGAGACCTTTCCGGGCCAAGGTCAGAGCCTTGTTTGCTATCACATTTCCATCAAGTAACAGAGGGACTGATAGGTTTTAAGTGTCAATAAACATTAGATGAATAAATAAATGTTTTCCTGTACTATAGGGACAATCCTAGTACATAATGTAAGTGACTCTAGCCACACTCTCACACATTCTCTCTGGGAGGCAGGATGAAAGAAGTTATTCATGGTATAGTCTTCTAATCAGATCAAATCATTCCCTTAGGATAAGCACCATCTCTATTTCCCTTAGTACTTCTAACAAATCAACACATGGTTTAAGCTGAAGAAATACACACCAATTTAGCTTCCAATCTCAGCAAAGAATCAGTAAGGGTGGTAATGATAATGGCTGTTCACATTTACTATGTCCTTAGCAGTGGCCAGGTGCTGTGCTCATTTATCTAGTCCTCAATACCCCTATACATTAGGGACTCTGCTTCACCTACCATATGAATGAGAAAATTGAAATTTGGAGAGGCCAGGGTTCTCAACCCTGGTTGCTTACTGAATTTCCTAGGAAGCTTTAAAAAAAACAATGCCTGAACTCCACCCAAAGGCAACTAAAACCCAAATGCTGGGGCATTTTTTAACAGATTTTATTTATTTAATTGTAGAGAGAGGAAAAGAGAGGAAGAAAGAAAGGGAAACATCAATAAATGAGAGAAACATTGATCAGTTGCCTCTCTTGCACAAGCCCAAACCAGGGACCAGGCCCTCAACCCAGGCATGTGCCCTGACCAGGAATAGAACTGGGGACCTTCCACTTTGTGGCAACTCTCACCCAACTGAGGTATGCTGGTCAGGGCTCGGACATTTTTTTTAAAGTTCCTGAAATGTATTATCAGAGTTGAGAGCCACAAGGAGACATGTCTAAAATTCTCCAGTTTCTATGCTGCAGACAACCAGAAGTCAGTCTGATTCCAGTGCGTGACAAATCTCTTAAACCACTACATTCTGTTAAGCTACTTCTCTGGACTTAAAAGTCCTGGAACCTTTATTACTGGTCTTCAAAGTGTATGCAGGCAATAATTTCTAGATAAGTAAAACATGGGTCTTTTTAGAATACAGATTTTAACAAGTGCCACTCTGAATGTGTAAGTCAACTTCATGGCTCTCACTGAGACAGCAAAGAGGGTTCTACTAATTTAATAGTCATGTTCCTGACTGTATCTTCTACTTCTGCTTCCTACCACACAATTTGGATGCTGCAATACACCATGGATGTTAATATTCCACCATTTAATTTTTTAAAAAAGAGAGAGAGAACTACTAGAAGCCCAGCATTGTCACTGGAAATAATAGGTAAGAAGAAGAAAATGAGTTTTTAATTGAGGTGGGAGGGGCTAAAATTTTAAAGCCTATCTTAAAACAATGCTTTAGATACTCCAGTACTTCAAATGCATTAGAAACCAAACACAGAAGCACTTTGTCTTAATTTCAGCGCTTAGAAAAGACTTCAGGTTCACATTACATAATACTTGACACTGATTTATTAAGGACATACCCAACATGACAAGGAATGAAGGAGACAGAAGAAAACATTTAAGCAATTTATAGATAAAGGGGCAAAAGGCACAATAGATTGATGTTCTAATCTTTTCTGCCTCTGAAGCCTGAGCTTCAAACAAAGAAAGAAAATAAGAAATTATCCATTATTTCCTCAATGTGAAAAAAAGAGAACCATGAACACTGGCATATGTCTCTGCCAGGCTTTCCTACCTATTAAATTCAGGGTCAGCTTCCTCCATACAATCTGCGCAATCACCCAGAGCCCTGTACTCAGAAGGGCTTGGCACTTGGTTTAATGCTCTATAATTTTATCTTTCAGTTTGAGATTTCTACATGATGTCTGATGAGAGAATGAAGCATATGTATGAATAGAGTAAATTTATGTAATAGGCATGTCTGCCTTTGTGTGCTGCCCCATTTGCCCATAGCATTCACGATGGCCCATGAACACAGAATTCTGATTATGTGAGAGTTAAGACTCAGAGTACAAGGTAAGCATATTACATCTATAACAGAATAAGAGGAGACGCCGACAGTCCTGGAGGCTATAGGTTCTCTTCTAACCAGAATTTGGGTTATAATGAAAAGGAGGCAATGATGTTCTAAGAACTCTGACCTCAAAGGGTTCATACATTCATTTTGGAGGAAAATATATAAAAATGGGAAATTTTACAAAATAAAGCAATGTTTAAAGTCAGAAGTAATATGTATCCAAGAATGAGACAGCAATTTAAATTGCTTACAGGTGGAAGACTAAAAATAAAATATTAAGGTGGAAAGCGTTCTTGAATAAGACTCCACAGACCTTTTGACATCCACATTATTTAGTACACCCAAAAACACATTATAGATTCTTTTGCTTGCGTAAGCCAGAGGTCAAACCACATTTTCCAACAACACCTGCCCAAGCATTAATAGCATACTGCTTCAAACTCACATGTCAACAGTGGTTGATCTGCTTCATCCAGAAGTAGTTGTACAGGGGCACTAACTGTCACTCACAAGAAGAACTGAGGTGTAGTACAGGCATGCACTGAACCAAAGGCAAATACATCTTCCAGCACGATGCATGGGTATGAAGGCAGCTCTTCATTTTCCAAGCTAGCAGAGGGGAACACTGGTGCAATTACTCCTAAACTGCCTAATCCCCGTATCGCTTATATTTAAAAGTCAATACAGATAGTAGAAAGAGCAATGGCCCAGAGGGCTAAGATCAAGATTTAAGTCCTGCTTTATCTTATACAAGCATTTCACCTACCAGAAATTCAAATTTCTCATTTATAAAATAGGGAGACAAACTGTTCTCATGATAACCTTATAAGTTATCATGAGAATCAAATCAGAGTGTGAGAAAAGCAAAGTGAGGAACAAATGTATCAGTATTATTAAGTTTTGGAGTAGTCTTAACATGATTTAAGGACTTAGCTTCAAAATTAACTTGTATTCCTACATGTAAGCTGGGTGGTAAAGGGCACAAACCTAGCCTCAGTCAATTAAGACTGTGTTATGGATTTTCATGAAGGAAGAAATGGTTAATAAATGAATATGAGAAATGGTTAAAATTTTTTTCAATTTATGGAGGTGGTATTGGTTAATAAAATTATACATATTTCAAGTGTACAATTCTATTAATATGTTATCTGCATATTGTGTTATTTGTTCACCACCGCAAGCTTCCATCATCATTTATCTTCCCTTTAACCTCTTCCAGCCCCCCACCCCCTTTTCCCTCTTGTAATCACCACACTGTTGTCTATGTGTAAGAGTTTTTCTCCTTGCTTAATCCCTTCACCTTTTTCACCCAGCCCCCGACTCCCTCCTCTCTAACAGCTGCCAGTCTGTTTTCCATATCTATGAACCTGTTCCTATTTTGTTTTAGTTAATTTTGCTCATTAGATTCCACACTGGTTACAATTCAAAGGAAGAAAAAAACTGCTGGAGAACTTTAACATTCATCTTTGACATATGCTTTATGATCTATCATGTGCAACAAGTAGATATATGTGGTATGGCTATTGCTTGGGCCAAATATTCTCATCCCAAAATGAGTAGCATCTTCTGGGTAGTAAAATGACACAGCTGAATCCTAGGGTAAATGAACAATTACGACAGCCAGTAGAGCTTATAGCTACATAGCATAATACACATCTACCTAACTTATGAACTTTACAAATAAACTGTTGTACAATTTGTCCATACAACAAGGGAAACTTTAGGGGTATTTAACATATGTTAAATTTAGATTTACTTCTTTATAACATTTTAATAAGTATGACATCTTATTTCAAATACGTGCCTATGTAGGGTTGCTAAACTAAATACAGGATGCCCAACTGAATTTGAATTTCAGATACAAATTTCTAGTATAAGTATTTCCAAATATTGCATGAGATATACTTTTACTAAAATATAATTCTGTTTATATAAATTCAAATTTAACTGATATCCTGTATTTTCATTCACTAATGCTGGCAGTGCTGCCTATTTCATATCATTCCTCTCAGTTTCATTGGGGAAAAAAATGTGTTGGGTAGGAGAAGAGGGTAAAACAAGAAAAACAGATGGATTTAAAGAAGTTAACTGAGAACAACAACAAAAAAGTTTTTTTGCCCTGGCTGGTGTAGCTCAGTGGATTGAACGCGGGCCTTTGAACCAAACAACCGCAGTTTGATTCCCAGTCGGGGCTCATGCCTGGGTTGCAGGCCAGTTCCCAGTAGGGTACATGTGAGAGGCAACCACACATTGATGTTTCCCTCTCTCCTTCCCTTCCCCTCTAAAGATAAATAAATAAAATCTTAAAAAAAAAGTTTTTTGCCATGCAGTCTTAAGTGAGATGAACAAAGGTAAGAAAATGTTTATCTGGTTTTAAAACCACAGTCCCAGGTCAGTGAACTGGAAGGGAGTTTACAGAAGGGCAAGAGGCCAAAGAGGAAATAATATACCGAAATTCAGAACCAGAACATCACTGACCTGGAGAAACCAAAAAGGGAAAAATATCTACAACCACATACACAAAATAACAAATGAGATAGTTCTGCAGTGCAAGAACATAGGCAGTCCTTTTTAAAATAAAACAATTCCCTCCTATTAATCGTTGGGACTCCTCATATTAAATGGTATTCAAATACAATCTACTTATTAAAGCATCCACATGTAGACTGCTCAGGCTCAATTTAAGTAGATGAGCAAAAAAGCCCATTCAAAAATCGACCTTCTCATTAATCCTGACAGGCACACTCCAGGAGCAATGGCCCCAGATTACACCCTCCCACCAAATTCTTAGGCCTGCCTGCCTCCTTAATGCCAGTTCAATAATCAGCTCAAGGTGTCAGGATTCTCCTTTAATAGCAGAGAAATGTGTCCTGACCTTAAAACCACCTAAGGCGGCCCACAACAAAGCAGATGAAAAGATGCTGGCTGTCAACACGGCTCCCACTGCTTTATTGTCTTTTAAAGACAGACCAGGAGAACATGCTGAAATCTAAACCTGGCAGAAGATCCCCGTATCTCCTGGACTTCTTTTTCTGGATCATATCTACTGAAGCGCCATGGAGTATCCTTTTCCAGACTGACAGTCAGTCTGCCATGTGAAACATCAACATCAAGATCCGGGAAGAAAGGCTGTGGTCCTGACCCCCAGTCTGCTAACCCAGGATCTAAGTGCTGATTAGACACGGCTGAGCAAATCATAATCCTAGGCAACACTAGGAGAGCCCTGGGCAGACAGAAATAAACCCCCTATCGGAGTTCTCAATCACAGCTGAAACCAACCCAGACCCTATGCTAGTACCTAAGTCTTCTCTTACCATAAGTTAATGACATATATTATGATAGGAAGACTGAAAAAGGCCTAAAAAGGAGGTACCAGAACCTCAATCTCACTTAGTTTTCTCAAACTAAAGATGTTCTATTCTAGCACTTGTTATGTGCAAGGGCTTGCTCCACAATCTATTCTTTCTTCAAGTACTTCTAATAACACACTGAATTCAAAGTTAGCAGACCAAGCTCTACTGAAAATGCAAAAAGAATAAGATAGTCTCTGCTATCACAGCTATTATAATGCAGCAGGGAGATAAGATCCTTAAATAAATACCTAGTATGTGGCACATGGCCAAACAGAAGTGTAATGGCCTTTTGCTCTTGGAGCAGGGACAGTACACTGCAGTGGGTAATCAGGGAAGGTTTCCTGGAAGAGGCATCTGAGCTAAGCTTTAGCAAGAGCAGGATTTTGAAAGGCAGAAGGAGAGAATTAAGAATATAGATAAGCACCTATAAGAGAAAGTTAGTAAAAGGTAGGGATGGGTTGTTGAGTCAGAGAAAAGGCTGCTTAAGCACCAGGCCTAAAAAGTTTGGACTTCATTGTGAGGCAATAGGGAGCCATGGAAGGCTTCTGAATAGTATATTGAAATAAGTAGACAAACAGAGGACTACAGGAAGGTTTGGAGGAAAGAGATACCAAACACAAGACCAATTAGAGGCTACTGAAACTGTGCAGATGACATGTAATAGAATCTGGACAAAGCAGGTAGCAAAATAAAAAAGTAAAGAGGAAAGGGATCTCACAGACAAGAAACAGAACTCATAGAGTTAGAAAGGGAGAAGACTACAAATACCAATAAAATTTTTAGTTGAAAAGACTCCAAAAATATAGGGGCCATTACTGAAAAGGATGAATAAAAATTTAAAAGTACGTTTTTTGTCTTAGACACACTGAGTTTCTAATAAAATATCAGATATATATGCAGTTGGGAAGAAAAATTATGACTAGAAATAAAAATTGGGGCATTATGGCATTTTGATAATAAATCTTCTGCACTGATGAGGTCTGCAAATAAGAAGAGTCAGCAAAATTGAACTCTGGGCAGTGTACACAGTTAGGGATTAGAAAAGGAAATGAGACCAGAAGAAAAATGGCCTTAGCACGAGACATGGATAAAGAAAAGGAAAAATGTGATGTCATAGAGGCCACAGCAAAGAAAACATTTCAAGGAGAGAACCATTAACCCCTGTCAAACATTTCAGAGACTTTTTGTAATAGGGGAAGAGAAATGAGAAAGGGTCCTTGAACGAGGAGATTAGAAGGTCTTAAGAGAGACTTCATCCCTATTGACATCAATGACTGCGGTGGATGTCACCTGATACTGAGAGCCCAACCTAACCTTGACTCAGGACACACTGGACTCAAGTCTGGGCACCAGCTGAAAATATGCACATTAACCGTGAGTGCCAAAAAGCATGTGCATAGCCCAGGCTCAAAGACCATTCTAACCAGTGGTGTCCTACAGAAACCTTTTCCATCTCTCCAAATTCTCACTCCCCTCTTGCTGCTTTCTCCTCCCTAGAAGTCACAATCATCAAGTGAAGCAGTGCAGAAAATATCACAATCTAAATATAAAGTCCCCTTTAAAAAGAAAAAAACAGCCGAGCATCTTATAATGTTCCACATATGAGACATAAATCTTTCTGTTCATTCACATTTGTCTGTGAGTAAAAAAAAAAAAAACGTCGAAGGCAGATATATGAACTTCCTATCTACCCTGCGGGATATTTGTAATACAGAGAGTAAAACTTACATAATGTGTGTACAGAAGAGCAGATGGGTCTTCCAATAAATGAAATACGATCCTACACGTTTTTCCCTCTCCCACTACACTTTTAATTCACTGGTTGCCTTGTCTCTTTCCAGGAATATTCCCTTTTTATACTAAACTATTATCCATTTGGGAAGCACATTACCATCATGACAAATCATGGCTTCAGTGCCAACCCAAAAGGATTACACAATTTACTCCATGACACCTTTCACTAATGCTTCTGTTACCTGATTTTAGCACTCATTATTTCAAATATTTTAGATAAAGTATGGTTTCCCTCTCAGTATAGAGAATGATAAATGGTTTGCAAATAAATATGAGTCTCCACTTAGTATGCCAGAGAGTAAACAGTGCTCCTGCTGCTGTGGCCCCTTTTATTATTTGAATCCTGAAGAAACTGTTCTGCAAACAGCAGGGCTGCAAAATGACATCTGTGTGTTCATTAATGCATCATTTCCTTTGCACAGAAGCCCTATAACTGAAATTTAATTCTAATCTTTAATTGAACAAAATTGCTTTCAGATGACAAATTAAGGAGAGGGAGCCACACCCCAGCACAGGGCTGCAGCAAGGGAAAGCTGCAATATCTCTGCTCCAGCAAGGAGGAAAACAGCAACAAACTGAACTGATTTGCTCTCACTTGACTGCACTGTGGAAGAAAAAAAAAGAGGAAACAATCTGCTTTATTATAGTTATTTCCTAAATAAAGTGAATGTGGGAATATTTGAATTTAAAGTCCCCCAATCTACCCAATGTTGGAACAAAGTACAGAATATTAGAGACATGGCACCCACCTGACATGCTCTAAATCTTCATTTTAAAGGCAGAAAGACATAGTTGGGTTTAAAAATTATAATGTATACTAGCGGCAGTAATTTGTTTCACTTGGGGCTTAGGAGTCCTGCCTCCCCAACTACTTCTGGGCATCAGCACCACAGCCATAGTCAGCAGACCACAGATTGAAAGGCTGAGTAGTGACCCACAGGTTCCTTAGCACCAAACACACTGTAAGAAGGCCTTCTGGTCAGCCTCTCCCCAGGAGGCTGCTGGACTTAACGGCAGTGCGGTGCTCTTTCTCTTTCTGTGGCTCCACTTCGGTGCACCCACAATGTACTCCGGCTTGCTGAGGGGCATGCACACAGCCCCCCAGCTCTGCAACACTACTCCATCCAGCTGTGGCTACCACAACTGACTCTACAATTAGGAATAATCTTAATCTACACTTTTTCAAGTCATGCACATAAAAACACATAGGTTCAGAATAATTGTTGAGGACACAATTTCTGTCAGTGGCTCGTAAACGTTTGCAGAATCATAAAACTCTTTGAGAATATGAGAAATCTGATAGACACAACAAAACTCTAGAAAAATGAACACAGTTAATGAACTTTACAGATTCCCAAAAGCCAACCTTTGGCTTATACAGCATATGAATACATTCATTTGTTTATATACATATACATGTATACATGTATACATGTATACATGCATCAATATACATATACAACCAGAAGCACTCCACCACCACACTTCCAGAACTCCAATATTTTTGGAAGATTCAGGTGAATATGTGTTACAGGACTGGGTAGCCTTGAACAGACTGTCTCAAAAGTTCCTTCACTAATCAATTAGACAGCTTTCTGACTCAGGAGGCATTTTTCCAAGCATCCTTTGAAACAGCTCAGCTTGGCAACACCAGAAAAAAAAAAGGATTACCCGTCTAATACCAGGGTCCAGACAATCTTAGACAGAATCTTGCTTCCTTTTCACATCTTCATGAAAAGAGTGCTCATAACGTAAGTGTTTATCGGGAGTGGAGATAGTGCAAAAGGAACTGGTCACGTGCAACTGGAGCTCACCTCCAGTGGCCTGGATCTACCACCAGCCCTTCTCCCCAGTGATCTCTAAATGCTCTTCTAAAAAGAAAAATAGGTCACATAATTTATCCATAACCTGCTTTGAAGAGGCAGTATCATTCTAAAGAACTGGACCAAAATCTCACACAAACTGTATGAAGATAAACTTCTGACCCTGAAATAAGCAAAAGGGATTACTGGACCTCATTTCAGGAGCCACTGGGGAGCATCTCATCCTACAGGGGCAAGTACCTCTGTCTTTGACTAAACTATTTTACAGCTCTATAAACTGTTTAAAGATATGCATAAAAATTCTACACTGAAGGAGAACACCCTTCTCCTCCTTCTGAAAAGCCAGTTTATGTTCATTCTTTTCAAGAGTCCTCTATTCCACATAAATTTGTGAATCTTTCATTCTCCTCTGTATCTGAAGTAACATATGCCCGGTCCATTCATTTAATAAGTTAAATACATTCTTTGACATGGATACATTTAACATCTGTAACACAGTCATGATTTTATCATTTTTAAAATATTATTCCTTTAACTACTAGGAATGACATAACTTAGGCCCAAGAAGGAATAAGAACCTGTCTCCAGGACTTTAAATTCTAAAGAACACTTTTTTCTCAACAGTCAACAGGAGGAGGTAACATGTCTTGAAAATGAAAGTGACTTAAGAAAACTAAAATCTCCTTTCCAAAAGACACCATCTTTAATGTTCACTACAGGAGCCTTGAAATGAGTTTTCCCAAAGGTCTTCTTAAAATGTGTCCACTGTTAAATTCAGAACCACATGAAAGACTAAGTAAAATCTTGGTCATACGGCAAATAATTCAAGGAAGCCAATTCATACTTCACTAAATAGCACAAAGCAAACCAATTCTGTTACCAGAAATCTAAACAAGTTATCCACCCATCTTCCAAAACAGACAAAGTACAGGAGAGTAACCAGGTTGGCCCCTTATTCCACGTTTTTCCTCAAAAGTTGAGGAAGCCGTATTTCAGGACTAGCAATTCTAGGAGACTCCAAGGAAAGCTTCAGAGGTGTTAAGACATAATCATTTATCTGAATTAACATTCCACTCCAGATGAGGTAATTAATTAGGCAAAAGAAAACAACCCTTAGTACTTTGCTCTGATAATTAACAAACGTTAAAGCTGCCATTGGTAATTTACTACACTGGGAATAGAAAATTTCAATTGTTCGACCTCAACCTGCAAGCCTTTTATCTCCTTGCAAGCTTTTTTCAATAATCCTTTATTGGCTGACATTAAGGAAAGTACAAAAGCAGTAGGGCACTGTTCGAGATGCTTACTTAACCTTTATAACTGCGAGATAGTACAGTGTGTGCATTTTTCAAAGTGACAGGCTGCTTTATAGGGGAACATCCACAGACAAGGGAAAGGAGCACCATGTCTGTCCAACAAAAAAAATAGCACCCTCCCTATTTTCCCAACCAACATGCAGCACACTCCTGTAATTCTATGTTAATCCCTGCACTAGGAGACAGCCAAAATCCACTTATAGGTCCTTCAAGCACAGCTTTCAGAATATGGTAAAACCCTGAAGGGGGGTTTGGAAGCAGCAGCATTACTTCCCACCCCCTCCTACAAATCAAAGGAAAGAACATATTGAATCCTGCTTTTTTAGTAACTTGAAGCCATGCATAAAAATCTGCTTAACAGCTTCAGCCTGGGAACATTTTTTAAAAGAAACTGCATTGCCCGTGAGGTGGGTTTTGTTTTGGGTGTCGCCTTAGTCATATTATCAGTGAGTCAATCACTGAGTCAATCACCAGGGTTTTGAGGGCTATGCACATTACAATGAAATATAGACCTTTGAGTTAATAAAATAATGAAATAAAAAACTCCTAAAGTTCTTTCAGAGGAAAAGTGGCATCCGAATAATGCATTTCATGGCAAGCGTCATGTGACAAATATGCTTATGAATAAAGCAGTTGACATTGCAAGAAGCAGCACCCTCCAAACCCTGTGAAAAGGGACATCCTGTGGGAGTTGGCACCTATCCCCTGGTGAGGCAAATGCACAAAAGCATTTACTTAAAAAAAATTCTGTTGCATTTATGTGAGAAAAATTTAAGCAACACATATTCCTGTGTTTGCTGTATCTCTTTACAATGGAATCTAAAGCAGGAAACAGTGAGGAGGTGAGGGGCAGTGTGGGGAGGAATAGGGCCAGTGACAGATGGGCAAGCTCTGCATGTAGTAGTGCCTTGGTTCCATGGGAAATTGGGATTATAGTCAAAGTGCTGCATGGGAGGGACAGGTGGAAAGGACATGAAGAACTCCTGAGTGATCTGGGTGGTAGTGACATGAAGGTATATGTGCATAAAATTTTAGCTACCCCTTAAGAATAGCGCATTGTATTATATGTTACCTCTCTAAAAAGATAAATGGTTCAGGAAGAGATTTTTTAAATCCCTAATTTAAATCAGGGTGCTCCTGCCTTACCATTTACATATCATCATGGTGTAGCAAGAAGACCAGAGCCAAGATCAGGTTCTGAACTTCACTAGTTGTCTGTCCTTGAGTAAGTGCCTTCCCTATGTGTAATCAGGTCCTCATACTAAAAAAGATAGATACGTGCAATGTAGGGTCCTGGATCTCCATAAAGGTAGCTGAATCAGACCTTATAACTGATTGTTAGGCAAAAATCATGTCCTCTGAAATTTCTGAATTTGAACATCTCTGCAGTCTCTCATAGCCCCCCACTGTTCCCTGTTGCTTATACCTGTCCAATTCATTCACTTAAGCTACCTTTCTTGCCCCAGCAAATATGTGAATTTGGGAGTCCCTGCCTTAGGCCCCCAAAATCATTTCCAGCCCTAAAACTCTGGATTTAAAATACAGATACTCTACTGGGATTTTTTCTCACTCTAGTTCTGAGAGGCTTAACAGAGTTGGGAATGTAATAGAGTAACATTAGAGCATGTACTGAGGTAGAATTATCTACTAACAACTATCCTGCACGATCCAGCTGGCTGGTTCTTAAAGTCGACTAGCTGGTACGAAACTCTTTAGCTGCCATGTTTACCGGTTCTTGTTCTCCTAAATCTACCAACCAGGCATCCATACAAGATTAAGACTTAATGTCCTACTTCTGGATGCAGATGAGGATGCAGGTAACTGGAATCTACAACCACAAATAGATGAGTATGGGTCTAAGGACAAGGATCTCTGTCAGTTACTTTAACACAAGTCTGTCGTTGTGTCTGACATTTCATCAAGCTCTCAGGTGAGTTTTCAGGATGTATTAAAAGAGAATTAACGTGCAAAACATGACAGACGGAAGGTAACAATTTTTGTTTTAATTTCAGAATGAACCTCAGTATGATGATGACATAAAGCTCTCATTTCCACTCTCTTTTCACCTCTACTAACTTCTGTATATCTACTTCTGTTTTAACAAATGTTTAGGTTAAGCCTTGAAAGACATCCACTGTAAAGATTTCCCACTGAAATATTTTTACTCCCCCCGCCTTTGATTCTTTTGAAAGCACAAAATCTTCAACTTTTATCCAGCAGCTAATGGTTCATGCTTTCATTTTGTAAATGTTGGTAATGACTGTCTTGACAAGGTTCTCTGCTTCAATGAACACAATATTTGTAATGATGAAGATGCTTGGATCCTTTCTATATAATAGTTCTATTGACTTGACAACTGCAATGATTTCTAGGAAGTTAAGCAAAGCAGAAATAATTAGTACCTACATAATGTCCAATCCTATACAAGGCACTGTCAGGGCAAAGATAATAAATCCAAGATTCAATCTCTGGCCACAGAGGGATTAAAACAGGCACCAAGACCAATTCCTCTTGACCTCAAAGTGTAAGACAAAACTAGTAACTACTCTGTGAAGTCCTATTTCTTATTCAAGGGCTGCACCCAGTCGTTCATTTTCTTTAGTACCTTCACTTCTCTTACTCCTTCCCAAGGCTGCATTACCTTCTGGCCACCATCCCTTCTATTAGCACTCAATCAGAGCACCACATAGGAATGGAGGAGAAAGAAGGTGCAACTCCATCTATTTTATTCTCAGCTTAAAGGTTATACAGAGGACACATTAGGAATTAATGACAGAAATAAGATTTAGGACTTACCTTGGAGTTCAACAGAAAGACAGAGAGAAAAGACCTTAAAAGCTACCAAGTCAACCTCCTCATTTCACAGTTGAGGAAAACCCACCAGGATGGAGGAATTTCAGCTCTAACTTAAGTTGAAAAGCAATGCATGGCAGAGACTTCCAGTCAAGATGGAGGCGTAGATGGAAGCACTGTGCCTCCTTGCACAACCAAAATTAAAGACAACAAATATTTACAAACAATAACACAACCAAAACAGAAAATTGAACGCAGAAGTCCACCAACCATTCAACCAGACGGTTAAGAGGGGCAGACTCGGCAGTCAGCGGAGAGGGAATGTGACAGGAAAAGGCAGGGTCTGCCAGACCAGGAGCGCAGACCATGCCAGCACCCTGTTCACAGACCCCAGACAGGGGGAGGAAACAGGCAGGGAAGTTGGCCATTGGCGGTGACACATTCAAGCACAGATAAACTAGTCAAGAACTGGCAGTGAGACAGACCGTGCAGCCCAGGGCACCAGCGACAGGAAATAAAGCCTAAAAATACCAACTGAAAAGGTGCCAGGAGAGACTTCCAGCCTCACACAAGAGGTCGTTGGGGAGACCCGCAAGGTCCTGGAGCGTGCATAGGCTTGCCCACCTGGAAACCAGCGCCAGGCGGGCTCAGTTTGCTTGGGGGAAGAAGCAGAGGAGACACAAATCCGAGAGTGCGGAACAGGCGCCATTGTTCCCTCTCTGACCCCGCCCCCACAGACAACGTCAAAACCCTGCGACTGGGTTGCCCTGCACTAGTGAACACCTAAGGCTCCGCCCCTCATACATAACAGGCGCTACCTGACCAAAAATTACTCAAACAGAAGAAAAGCTCAGAGCCCAAGACCTAATACTTTAAAGCAACGAAGAGATAGCCAACCTATCAGATACACAGTTCAAAGCACTGGTAATCAGGATGCTCACAGAATTGGTTGATTTTGGTCACAAATTAGATGAACAAATGAAGGCTATGCTAAGGAAAATGAAAGAAAAGTCTCAGGGAACCAATAGCGATGAGAAGAAAACTGGGGCTCAAATCAATGGAGTGGACCAGAAGGAAGAAAGAAACATGCCATCAGAAAAGAATGAAGAAACAAGAATTCAAAAAAATGAGGAGAGGCTTAGGAACCTCCAGGACCTCTTTAAACGTTCCAACATCCGAATTATAGGGGTACCAGAAGGGGAAGAGGAAGAGCAACAAGTGGAAAACTTATCTGAACAAATAATAAAGGAGAACTTCCCCAATCTAGCAAAGGAAATAGACTTCCAGGAGGTCCAGGAAGCTCGGAGAGTCCCAAAAAAGTTGGACCCCAGGAGGAACGCACCAAGGCACATCATAATTACATTAGCCAAGATTAAAATGAAAGAGAATTCTAGAAGCAGCAAGAGATAAGGGGACAGTTACCTACAAAGGAGTTCCCATCAGACTATCAGCTGATTTCTCAAAAGAGACCTTACAGGCAAGAAGGGGCTGGAAAGAAGTATTCCAAGTCATGAAATGCAAAGACCTACATCCAAGATTGCTCTATCCAGCAAAGTTTTCATTTAGAATGGAAGGGCAGATAAAGTGCTTCTCAGATAAGGTCAAGTTCAAGGAGTTCATCATCACCAAGCCCTTATTATATGAAA
>PVKM010000111.1:0-146547 GCA_004027735.1 Carollia perspicillata | reverse complement strand
TTCTGGTTGAATGTTTATTTCTTCCAAATTGTTGATTTGAGTCCTGGTTTCCTTCCCTTCTCTGTTTGGTTCCCTGTATATATTTTTTTATTTCACTTTGCAGAGCCTTCACTTCTTTCTTTATTTTGCCAGCCTAGTCAATCATTTCTGTCAGCATCCTGATTACCAGTGCTTTGAACTCTGAGTCTGATAGGTCAGCTATCTCCTTGTCACTTAATTGTTTTACTGGAGCTTTGATCTGATCTTTCATTTGGGCCATATTTCTTTGTTTCAGTGCACCTGTTACAATGTGAGGGGTGGAGCCTTAGGTATTCGCTAGGGCAGGACAACTCATGTTGCTGTGTTGTGGTGCTGTATGTGGGGGAGGGGTCAGAGAGGGAACAATGATATTTTTGCTCAGTTCTCACCGCACTTTCAGTCACTTCCCTCACTTTCTACAAGTGGACTGCACCCTTTCAGGTTTTGATTCCCAGGTGGGTGGGCTTGTATACATTCTGGGATCCCATGGTTTTTTCCAGTGAACTCCCCTCTGAGACTGGGAGTTTCTCCCACTGGCAAAACCCCCACAGGTTTTTACAGTCAGAGATTTTGGGCCTTTATATTCCTTCACTGGAACCCTGTGTTATGTGGTTTGCCTTGTTCATCAGTTGTTCCTCCTGGTTTATCCACACACAAATGTGGGGCCAACCTGTCTACCTGCCGCCACCTCGTTCACCTGGTCCACCAGCTGCTGCCTTGCCATGGGTCCTCTCGGCCTCAGCTGCCCATCTCCACTCCTCCTACCAGTTTGGATGAATGTTTCTTCTTTTACTTCTTGGTTGTCCGACTTCCATACAGTTCAATTTTTTGGCAGTTGTGGTTATTTTTCATTTTTAAATTGGTTGTTATCCTTCTTCTGGTTGTGCGAGGAAGCAACGGGTATCCACCTATCTACGTACACCTCCGCCTTGGCTGGAAGCTCTGTTAGAACTTTCTAATTGGACTCTGTGTCTGGTTTCATTCTCCTGTGATCCATCCTATGTAATATCTCTGAAATGGATCTTTGAATACATCCCTGTACTCACTCTAACCTTTCCAGCTTCTCCAAGTTGTTTCTTTTTGACCTTATCACTACATCTACCTTATGCCTCTCCTTACATGCCCAATGATGTGGGATTTCTTGATATTTCTGGGACAAGTCATGACATTTTGTGCTTTCATGGTTACTTAAGTTGTGGTCCTCACTTCTGATCTCCTTCCTCTGCATTGCAGGCTTCTATTCCAACTCCCAGATGAGATCATCTGCTGCCTTCTTGGGAAAACTGAGTCTTGGACTTCTCTGGTTCCTTCCAAGATTTTAGTGTGCCTGTCTTGAAACACTATAATGATTTTAATGTTGTTCTTCCCCACAAGACCAAGCATGTACCATCTGAATATGTAAACCATAGTAAATACTCAACAAATGTTGTTTAATTAGTGCATAAGTGACAGTATCTGTACAGTGACAGCCACTATCTTTACATCCTCACCTCTCAGTATCGTTGTAACACACTACAAGGAGGTTTTTATGCTCCCAAAGAAAATGTTTTTGTCCAAGTCAACTACAAGCCCCACATGGTTAAAATCTTTTGTGTTTGTGTGACTGAATTTTTCAGCAACATTTCACACTGTCATTTCCTGTAGCTTGAAGTCCTTTTTTCATTTGGTTTCAGAGACATCACATATACCTGGTTTTCTGTATCTATCGCAGGTATTGTTTCCTAGTCTCGTTTGAATGTTTCTTTCCCTCTTTATCTCTTTCAAATGTGTGGTCAATTCTCAGCCCCATTCCCCAAACCCTCTTCCTAGGAGACCTCATTCAGTCACATGTCTATAAAACCATTTATAAGCCTATGATTCTCACATTAATACCTTTAGTTCCAATTTCTCTCATGAGCTTCAGACTCATCTATCCAACTTCCTTTCCAGACTCTCTTTACTTGCATGTCTAATAAAAATGAACATGGTCAAAATAAAACTCTTGGATTCATGTCTCCCCAAACCCTACTGCTCCTCCTCCCCTTTTCTCCATTTCTGCTAGCCAGGAAGCTAGAAATCATTCTCAATTTTTCTCATACTGCATATCAAATCCATTACAGCAAATCCTATCACCTATAGTACCTTCGATGAGTATCCTGAATCCAAGGTATTGTACTGACCCCATCATTCCATCCTAATCTCTACCACGGCCACCTTCTCTGTGGACTATTAGGGTGGCTTCCAGTGTCATCCCACTGAGTCACTACTGTCCCATTTAGATCTAATATCCATCCACTCAGCACAAGAAAGCTCTTGGAAGAAGAGAGATCAGATCACTTCAATCTCCTACTCTAAAATATCCAATGATGCCCCTTTCTGCCTAAAAGCACAGCCTTCCAAAAGGTTTCTACTATGAGAAGCCCCCACTTAGGGGGAGCTTCCCATACCAGGGGGAAAGAGTAACTGCTTCTGTTGCCAGAGGTGAGAAGCTGGCAGCAGAATGAGAACTTACATAAACAGACCTTACTAAAACAAACCTTACCTCCCTTCAGCTACCCCCATATATTTCTCAGCGATTTCCCACAATTTATTATCCCTTGAAATCCTAACCCACTACCTTTATTAGAATGGTATATAAGCTCTAAATTCTAACAGCTTCTTTAAGGGACATTTTCTCTGCCCTCCTGTTTACATATACAAATAAATTTTGTCTTTTCTCTTGCTAATCTCTCTTTTGTCAGTTTAATTTACAGGCCCCAAGTACTGAACATAAAAGGGTGGAGGAAAAGCTTTTCCTTTCTGACAACGTAAATGAACACGTCAATAAATGGAGAGCCAGAGTAACTTTCCTCATCCTTCTAAGCCCCACTCCATTATTCTTTTTATTGATCACACAACCATTGCCAGATAAGAAATGGAATTCCTTAAGAGCAAGGACATTAGAAATGTTAAAAGGCTATGGCAGAAAGCTGCCACATTGAGAAATAGTCCACATGGTCTTCATTCAGTCTCATTATTACGTTAAATTGTTGGGAGGCCCAAGATGGGGAATGGAGATAACCCTCTGGACGCCCGTCTCAGGGATGGAAGACGTCTAAACACACATGAAAAGAAGAGCAGTTCCTTTGATGCAGGTAAAGGTTATTGCTGACTCCAGTCTGATAGTTCCACACAGCCCAGGCCCCAGCTGTCCCCCCTCACAGAATGACAAGCCTCCCCAAACTGCAGGTCTACCAAAATCTACCCAAATGTGGCCCGCTGCCGAAACACCATATGATCAGGTGAGGATATCCTCAGTTCCTTCATAAATACCCTTACTACCATTCACATGTTTTTATTTTTAACCCCTCAAACTCTTCCAACCAACACCAAGTAGCTTCCATACACATCCAGAAGGAAGATTCACACATCTCAAGAGAAATGTGAATCTTAGGTCCATTTCGTGAATCTATCAGGCAATGATCTACCCATATCTCAATTATTTGTTTTTAAATTTTTTATTTGTTTGTTTGTTTGTTTGTTTTAGAGAGAAGGGAAGGGAAGTAGAAGGAGACAGATACCAATGTGTGGTGGCTTCTCGTATGCTCCCTACTAGGGCCCTGGCCCACAACCCAGATCTGTGCCCTCATTGGAAATTGAATCGGCGACCCTTTGGTACACAGCCTGCACTCAGTCCACTGAGCTATACCAGTCAGGACCATATCTCAATTTTTACTCTTCCAAAGCAGAGTGGAAGCTCACCTGTAAACCATTTTCATTCAAACCCAAGAAGGTGCCTTTCACAGAGAAGATATTTAACCAAGAAGTTTCTTTGGTGGATGATTTGGCTAGGGGTCTTCCATAGGGACCTGAAAGAATTATCACTGGAGAAACAGTGGGTATGTACAATACCTCCTGTTTCTGGAGAGAAACCAGGCAAGCAGAGAAGCAAAGGGAAACCAAATCTCTGAAGGTGTGGCAGGCTAACGCCGATTATAGTCAACAATGCACATCTTTATCCTGAGAGCCCTGGGGTGGGACCCACTCAAAATCACTGTGGAGGTTTACCTTTGGCATAGATCTCCTAGTCCTTAGATATGGAGCGATCAAAAAGGCTATCAGGCATTGCACTTTCTCACCCCAGACTCGCTTGAGTTTATGACTGTAAAATAGTCTATTTTTACAGTATCCATAGTACTTTGAGGCTAGTAGTTTCGAAGTCACTTCTGCCACTAGTGTCTAAGTCACTTCTGCCACTTATAAGCCTGCGCCTCTCTTACTTTCTGAGACTTCCATCAACATTATACTCAGGAATAACCACAACAAAAGTTATTTTATTATCCTGGAAAGCATAGGTATAGGACAAAATGTATACAGTAAATCTGACTGTTTTACTTTAGGAAACACTCATTACTGTGGCTGATCTGTTGTAGAGCCTCCTCGAAATCTGCGTGGCTATTTTTTTCCATTACACAAAAATACAGTTAAAGCACCTGAGCTGGCAGCTTTTTGCTTCAATCATAGTTCTAAAAGTGCCGGGGAGTGCCGGGCTACAGTGCGAATAGGGAATGACTCTCTGAATTTTGGTGAATTTCTAGTAAGTGGTCCCAGTAAACACTGGGCCAGGCCTAGGGGATGGCTCCATCCATGTGCCCATACAGCAGGGGTCCCCGAAGCATGGTGTCCGGACCAGCATCATTAGGGTCACTTGGGAACTTTTTAGAAATGCCAGTTCACAGGTCTTCCCTCATAGCTATGAAATCAGAAATTCTACCAGTGGGGCTCAGCAATCCGTGTTTTCACAAGCCCTTCAGGTAATTTTTGATGTAGGCTAACATGTGAAAACACCCTCCTATAATGTTAAAAGCCAAATGAATTTGAGCAGGTAGGAGCATGTTCCATAAGCACTGGCTGGCATTGAGGACTGCCAAGCAGTCCTGAGAGCTACAGACGCCCCATTTGCAGGGCAATGATATGCATATTGATCTGTATCAGGCCCATAGTGCGGCCTTTCCTACAGCTAGGGCCCTTAGTGATGGCTTAAGCTAATCCTGGTCCTAAAACCCAAATTAGGTAAAAACAGCCTGGATTTCCTGGAGTGAAGCTCCCACCCTCTCCATCTCCCTATGGAATGAATACTGAATACTGAATGAATACCAGGTAATATTAGCATCGCCTTCGTCCCCTCATCTTCGGATGCCACCTCCTTCTCGTTTGCCTTGCCCACAGTGACGTGGAACCACCCTACTTTTATCCCATGTTCACACAGCCCTGTGCCAAGCACCAGAGACGGCAGCTGCAAAGGTCCTTGCTCTCTGAATCAACCATGCCTGACACATTTTTATCTCTGGATCTTAACGAAAACTGTTTCTTCTCCCCAAATTACCCTTCCTTTCCCTGATTTTTCATTTTGGGACTGATGCCACTGCCCCAGGCAGCCAGAACATTGTGTGTTCACCCTTTTCGGAGCACAGTACTGCCATTATTTGATTACACGCCTGACTCCCCTCAACTGACCGATCCCGGGAGACTGTGTCTTTCATCTCTCTATCACCAGCATTTTGCACAGTTCCTACCTGCAGTTGCGAGTTGATAGCATTTTGATAAATAAATGAATGAAAACCAAACAATGGATTCTAAGGAGGAAAAGAAATGCATCCTCCAATAAATGTGTCTTTTGAACCTCAATACGTCTGTGAGCATACAGACGAAGGGAAATCATTGAAAATGAATGTACTTGGGTTTTGTGACTTCTTCCACTCTTGATTTCACTTCGTAATCAAGGCCCTAAGCTGCTTGCTTCTATTTAACCTTACCAAACTCATACAAATTCGGTTGGCAATGTCTACAAGTGCCAGAGTTGCTTGGAATTGTATACTGATTCTCCAAGGTGCTTAATGAGCCACCCTGGCTGATTAACAACCACCTTCAAGATTGATGAGCATGAAATGCATTTTAATAGCAACCAAACCCTTGCTTCCCTGATTTATGGACCTATCACTGCTATGAACCAAACCAAATTTCTGAAATCCTGGCCGCTCAGATCCAAATTGCAATCTGATTGTGGCATTATTAATATTAGAGTTAGCGATTAATATTAAAAATGCATCCAGCAAACCAGGGAGAGAACAAACCTGGGAGTAAGAATGTTAGTTAGAAGTTAATGATTTGTACAGAGCAGCGTGTGGCCTGGGCAGTCCATTCTCTTTGTCAGGTGTGGATACAAAATGATCACCCCATCCCTGATTGCAATACGTATCCATGGCAGTTATGTGCAATGCATTTGAAAATAATAACTTGAGATAGAGAGACAAAGAGTGAATAGCCAAGGGAGTGTGGCATTCACAAAGAGGCATTTTATCTGCTGGTTCTTAATCAGGGCAGACCTGAATATTCACATTTATAGCACAAAAACTGAAAGAGTGGGCTGGAATTTAAAGGGCCCTTCATCTTGGTCAGGCTCTGTGGGGCATGCTCCCTGCAGCTGGTGGACCCCTTCCTGTTTCTGATGTCTCCACCTGCAGGTGGTGGCGCTGGCCCCTGACCTCAGGAAATAAGATGCTCGCTCTTTGCCACATTATTCCTGTGGCTTGTAGAGCGCAGACAGGAAGTTAGGGGATGACAAAAGGTCTCTTGCTAAGATTAATCAGCTCAGTAATGATGGCTCCATGAGCTTTCTTTTTCAAATAAGGTTTTCAAAAAATGTGCTAATATATCTCTTCATTTTGATTCAAAATTCAATAGCAGTATAATTGTAAAGAGAGGGAGGGCATAGGAGAGTCTAAAAGGAAAACATATATTCAACACAGGCCAAAGCAAGCAACCAAATGGAGAGGCAAAAAGATGTGTTGAAACCTTCAAATTGCACAACAGCAGGTTATTTGAGGGAGGAAAGAAACTAGTGGCTTGAATTTTCGGATTTCTCAAACATGTCTGTCCAACCACTCTGAAGAAACAAAATGATGTGGATATGAGGGAGTGAGAGAAACGAAGTTGATTCCATGGTGGACCAGAGAGCAAAGGCCCAGGGTTCCACATTTGCTCTATGATCCAGCTTGACTGAGCCTTCCTTGGCAAGTCAGGATGATTTCATTGTATTTTATATTAATTAATTAATTTGTTTGTTTGTATGCGTTCATTTCATTGAGTTTATTGGGATGACACTGGTTCGCAAAACCACCCAGGTTTCAGCTGTGCAACTCAACAAAACATCACCTGCACACTGCATTGTCAGCTCATTGCCCCAAGCAAAGTCTCTTTCCAACCTCGTTTATCCCTGCTTTGCCCACCTCCACCTCCTCCAACCCCCTGTCCCTCTGGCCATACACACAGGGTCTGGCACATATAATGCCCCTTTTCTATTACAAAACCTTTTATTACAAAATCATAAGCATGTCATTCTATGACATAATGATATCACAGTAAAGCACACCATATTTTTTAGGTGAAATGTTCAAATTAAAATTGTAAATTATTATACCCATATTATCAGACTACCAACCAACCACACTCAAGCAGGCGTTATGTCTGCCCAACCCTGTATATATTTTTTTCTTTTCTTTTCTTTTTTCTTTCCTCCCTCCCTCCCTCCCTTCCTTCTTTTTTTTTGCTGAATCCCTTCAGCATTTTTGCCCAGTCCCTCAAGTCCTCCCCACCCCAACAGCTGTCAGTCTGTTCGCTGTATCTCATGCTTCTGATTCTATTTTGTTTGTTATTTTGCTCATTAGATTCCACACATGAGTGAAATCATATGGTAGGTGTCTTTCTCTGACGAGCTTATTTCACTTAGCATAATACTTTTCAGGTCCATCCATGCTGTCACAAAAGGTAAGATTTATAACCAAGTTGTAGTAACTATTCCCATCTATCTTTCTTGCCTTTGTTCTATTTTCTATGATTTATTGGCCAAGCTGTGGAGAAGGGCTTTTGCAAATTCTGGCCTATTCAAGTTATTCGCCAGTATCAAAGTGAATAGCCTACTTGCTGGTACACTGACAAAAGTGTAGTGCAGCCTAAAGCAGTGGTTCTCAGAGCAAGACGGGATGAAGGCCAGTAGCACGGGTATCACTGCGGAACAATCACATTAGAAATGCACATTCCAGCCGTGCTGCAGACCTTCCGGACTAGCAACCCTGCCCGTGCAGCGCAGCAGTACACAGTATAACATGCCCTCCAGGCGATTCTGAGGCTGCTAAAGTATGAGTATCATTGGCCCCCATGTCCTAAACTTTAGTATGACTATCTGCTCACTGAATTTTCTTTTTGTGTTTTGCTTTTTTAAAGAGAAACATCAATGTGTGGTTGCCTCCCACATGCCCCCTACTGGGGACCTGGCCCACAACCCAGGCATGTGCCCTAACTCAGAAGTGAGCTGGTGACTCAGGCTGGTACTCCATCCACTGAGCCACAGCAGCCAGGGCTGTATTTCTAAAAAAAGTATACAGAATCCAGGTCTTAAGCCCCTGACACTAATTCGATCGATTTGGGATAAAGGTCAAGAGTTGACAGCTTTTATGAAGGCACCCAGAGAATTCTAAAAGGGGGTGTAGAGATTGCACTTACAGAAATGCTAGACCCAGGACAGATGGTTTCTGAACCACGAAGTGTGACATGCAGTAGCCTGGCTTTCTCTCCATTCCCTCCCCCTGCCCCTCTTTCCTGGAATCTTCTTTTCATAAACATGCCATGCGCTCCCACCCCTCTCTGCCTTTGGCTCTTCTCTGCCTGGTTTGCCACCATCTTTTTTCTTTGTCGATTCAACTTGTACTCCTCTCATATTTTATGAAAAGCTCTCTCAATTCCCTCAGGCCAAGCACATTCCCTCTGTCTTTCACTCCTCTAACACACTGTTCATCATGGGCCATCTGAATAAGTAAGGGCTTTGGAAAGGTGCCGGCTCCTTCATGCATTCACTCGATAATTATTTATCTGTCATCTGTTTTGTTTAAGGGACTATGTTAGGCCCTGGAAATTTAATGGTAAACAAAATGGACACTTCCTACGCTAATGGAGCTTAAAGGCTAGACTGAAATCATCTCTGTGCCACTTATTAACTGCGCGACCCTCATTATTTAACCTCTTTGCATCTCAATGTTACCAGCTGTAAATTGATGACGATAATGGCAACCGCCCAGAGCTGTGGCAAAGATGAAGTAGCAAGAGTAAGAAAACATAGGATGGAACACCTCTTACCCAGTACATAGTAGGCCTTCAGAAACAGGAGTAGATATTATTAGATTATTTATCTCACTCCACTTTAATGGTTTTAAGTATCTGTCCTCCACTAGTCTATGAGGTCCCTTGACACTTATGCTACTTATCTTTGAAATCCCTTGTCCTTACCACAGTGCCTACAAGGTAACTGACATTATAATTCCTCTCTAAATGTTTCTGTATAAATGAATTGCAGGTTCTCAGGCAAGTTGCGTGCCCAAATGTTAAGTATTTTTGTTCTTCCCTAGAAAAGGAAGGCAAAACCAGTCAGATGAACGTCAATGGTGATTTTTGTACTGTTGCTATTTAAGGAATGTACTACCAATAAGAACTTTTTTTCTCACGTTGAACATTATGAGATAAAATAATCGTATCTAAGTTAATGTCATGTCACTAAATTTAACCAGATTTCACCCATTCCAGTGCCCTTTACAACACAAAAAGAAAAAAAGAGGAATCCATGTCAAAACCTACTTTTCAGAAGCACTGAAGGAGATTGGCAAAGACACCCTGACCTTGAGGAAGAGCCCGGCTGCTGGCTCTCAAGGGGGACTCACCTAGTCTTACACTATATCCAAACCCAAGAGTTCACCTGGTGCATGCAGACAATGCATGCATACAGGAAAGAGGCAAACAGGTGAATTCTGCTGTGAGCAGCTCTCTACTTAAGATAAAAAATGATGCTAACAAGAAAATCCTGTTCTATGACAAAGTGGTCTTTTACTTCAGGGTTCTTTAACTTGATCATGTCCCAAGATCACCTAGAGAGCCTGTTTACAGATTGCTGCCCCCCCCACCCCGATGGAGTTTCTGATCCAGTAACTCTTGGGTAGGGTCCAAGTGTTTTCATTTCTAATCATTCCCAGGTGATGCTGATGTGAGGCACACGCTTTGAGAATCGGGGCTCTGCTCTCAGAGGGAAAAGGTCTGAAAGTGCCACAAAGAATGCTCTGCTTCTGAAGAAAGGGAAGCATGAAAGTTTACAGAAAACAAATGAAAGAATTCTCAGATAACTGAAGGCCTCCAAGTACATTTCACTGTACCTCTCATGTACGCCTGTAACCCTCTGTTGCCCAGGCCAGTCTAAATTTACCACTTTATTTTGCATGGTTATTTGTATGAATCTACTTTCTAATGAGTGAATTTCTTAAAAAATAGGTAGATGCCAGAGGGCAGGGAGGTTGGGGGACTGGGTGAAAAAAGTGAAGGGATTCAGAAGTCCTAATCGGTAATTACAGAATAGCCATGGGGATGTAAAGCACAGCTTAGGGAATATAGTCAATAATAGTGTAATAACTACATATGGTGCCAGGTGGGTACTGCAGACATCAGGGTACCACTCTGTAGAGTACTAGCTATCCACTACGCTGCACACCTGAAACTAATACAAAATCAAATTGAATGTAAACTGTAATTGAAAAAATATATAGATGGTGGTATGGTTTATTCATCGTTATGTCTCTTGTGGCTTGTATAAAGTCATGCTCAAGGAATGTTTCTTGAATTACAAGAATTCTAAAGAAAATAGACTGTTCACCTCAATCTCTAGGTTGGTAGATGTTTAATGAAGTAATCCATACTTAACATACTCTGTTGATTTCACTCTTTGGATTCTTGACTTCCTTTTCCATCTGAAATGATTTGCATAGGTGAAGAACAGGAGAACTTCTGTGAGGTGATACATAAATCATACTTAGAGATGTTTAAGGAATTAAAATATTATACAGACACCATACATGAAACTTATGCAATTTCATAAAACTTGTCATTATGCTCCTACCACTGGCCTGCAAGTGTACTGCATGTTGGAAACAGTGAACACGATAATGCTAATAGCTTCAATATATTGAGCATTTAGGGATGTGATAGGCACTACACAAAGTGCTCACCATAAATTATGCTTATTAATTTGCCATAACACCCTTAGAAGTTGGCACTATGAGCATCTCTCCATAAAGGAAGACGAAACCAAAACTTGAAAAGACTAATTTATCCAAAGTCCCACAGAGAAGAAATGGATGAACCCGGACTTGAACTAAGGCTGTCTGAAGTTAGAGCTTACTCTCAACGGCTCTGCTGTTATCACCTCACTCCAAGTTGCTGCTTGGCTCCCGGGAAAGTCACAGGTAAAGAGACCAAATCATAACCTAAGATTTAAGCCTGAGTAAAGCTATTGGTTCAGTTTGCATAGGTCCAAGGTTCTAAACCCAGACCCCAAACAGTAGGTCATTTTTGGATCCATATTAGAAAAATGTTAAGGGGTGATTTTTCACGCATTAATTTGATAAGTTTGTGTTGAATGCCTGCAGAGTTCCTGACAGAAGGAAAATATGTGCAAAGTCAGAAGAGATCATCACTATTTAGAAGGATCTAAAACAGAAACAAGTTAGTGCGATTGGAGTATAAAGAATAATACAAAGACAGGAGTCGTGGAAGAGAAGACTGCAAATGTAGGAGAAGTTAGGGCATGCTGGGCCTTGTAGGCCACGTTAGGGCCAAGAGCAATAAAGATCCTTCGAAGTAGGAAGGTTACAAGGCTAAGTTTCCATTTGTAGATGATCAGTTTGGCTGTAGAGAGAACACTCTGGTGGGGAGGGGCAGCATTATTTTCATTTGACCAATTCAGAGGTTAGGGTGGCCGTCCCAATAAAAGATGATGGCAGATTGGCCCAGGATAGTGACGGACGTAGAGGAAAACTGCAGAGATGTTGAGGTTAAATCACGAAGATTAGATGATAAATTAGATATGGTGGTTTGAAGGACAGTAAAGAAGCATCAAGTAAAAATCTCAGACTTCTAGCCTGTGCAACTATAGGTATTGTTGACTGGGATGGCACGAAGTAGATGTGTATCAGGTTTGAAGGAAGGATCATCAGTTCAGTGTAGCATTTGCTGAATTTGAGCTCTGTTTGACAGCAGAGATGTCAACTGGACAGATGAGTATATAAGGCCAGCATTTATGGAGCGAGGTCAGAGTTAGAGATGTACATTTTAGAGGCTTTGCAAGAAAGTTAGTAATTTAAACCGAGAGCATGAGTGCGATCACCTAGGAAAAAAAGACATGTATCCTTCTGTGGTACATTGTGAAGTGAATGAGAATCATACCCTATTTAATTTAAAATTAGAAGTCCAATCTAACCCCCCATGGTATAGAATGAAGAGAACCAAAACCTTGAAATTTTGGTCAATGTGCTAGATCTCAAAAGTAGGGTTGGCGCAGGAACGCAGGTCGTCGGAACTGTAGTTTAATTTCCCAACTTCTATATAAACATTCTTCAGAATGTTGTCCTGGGATCAACATAACTGGCATCACCTACATGCTTGTTAGAAATGCAAATATTCAGGCTCCCTCCATGATCTACTGATTCAGAAGCTCAGAGATTGGGGCTCAACTCTCCTGGTGGATCTGAGGCATGTTCACTTGTGAGAATTTCTGCTTTATTTCATGTGATCACTTGCACGAGTGTTCACATTCATAGTCAGAGAGGGAAAAGAGGCAGTGTGAGACTGATCTTGACTGTGCCAGAGGAGAGTCTATAAGCCAGACCCCCTTGAACCTAACAGAAGCTGTAAAGAGCACTGGTACATGTGTCTGAACACCCAACAATTATGGGTGCCATTTCAGTGCTTTGCAAGAGGGACAGACAGTGGTACCAGAGGAAATGACATTAAGAAGCCAAGTTGAATAGGGAAAATGGTCTAAGACACAAGGAGGAAAAAACTGACTTTGTAGAACTCAACAGAGAAGGCACTTTGAACCATCAATCTCAGCTTGATAGATATAAACAGCTATTTCCAAAGCTCAAAAACACACACATCTTTAGAACAATGCTAGCAATTCTGTATGCTTGACAGATAAACCTCTCTTGCAAACTATCCTCTGGCCATGAGATTTAAAATCAGCAGTTTCTGGTGTTTTATTGCTTTGAGATATGTAACCTTAACTAGATGTTTATACCTGGGTCTTTTTTTAAAGATTTTATTTATTTATTTTTAGAGAGAGGGGAAGGGAGGGAGAAGGAGAGGGTGAGAAAGATCAATGTGTGGTTGCCTCTTCTGCATCCACTACTGGGAACCTGACCTGGCCTGCAACCCAGGCATGTGCCCTGACTGGGAATCGAACCGCAATCCTTTGGTTTGCAGGCCTGTGCTCAATCCACTGAGCCACACAAGCCAGGTGAATACCTGGGTCTTTAAAATCTAATAGAATGGTTCACTTGATGTGTTCACATGATTAAGGAACCCTTCCTTAATAGGGGAAAGGGGGCAAATTGACATGTGTAGTTTTGAAAAACGTGAATTGTTCTCTGACCTGTGGCAGTCTTATCAGCTAGAAATTTCTATTAACTGTCTCTTCTCTACTTCATGAATACAAGGGTAAGTTGCAGTTTTAACAATCGTTTTTGAAACATTCTAGGATCTGAAGGTAGATACTGAATCAGGGTTTAATTGGTATTTGGGACAGTTTTAGTTTTTTACACTTACTATCATCCCAATTTTTAATCTTTTCGAGGTTTTATTTTGACAATTTTCAAACATAAAAATGTGGTACTACAATTGGTAGTCACAAAATAGCCAAGGGGATATAAAGTACAGTGTAGGGAATATAGTCAATATCGCAATAACTATGTATGGTGCCAGTTGGGTCCTAAAAATATCGAGGGGAACACTCTGTAAAGTATCTGATTGTCTAATTACTAATCTGTACACCTGAAACCAATACAAAATAAAATCAAAAGAAAAATGTGATAGTATAATGAACATCTGCATAATTTCACCTAGATCCAATAATTGTTAGCATCTGCCATGTTGTTTGGATCTAACTGCTTATTATCTATCTACCTTTCTGGCTGAACCATCTCATATTTAATGATAACTCCTTGAACTGAAATATCTAATTAATAAGGTCACACCCACTTCCTGACCAACATACAGACACATACATATAGAAGCTTAATTTTTAGGGATAAACTCCATCTATGTTATTGTACTGGATGAAAAGGTATCGACAGCTTCTACTTGATAATTTAGGCAATTCATCCTTCGTGATGTGTATGCTTGCAACAGCATTCTGATAAATACACTTTCTTTAATGATCACACACAAAAAATACATTGGCTTTGTTCAACCACCCAAATACTGAAACGGCTGTATCATTAGCATTTCAAGTACTCTTCAAAGTATTTCAAGTACCTTTGGAAGTACCTCTTCGTCTTCCAATAGGCTACTCAAAGGGACGAGGCATTTACGTGGCCTGTCAATGCCATGCTTTCGTGGTAAGAACATGATGGGACCATGAATGAAAAGACACATATTCAGCAGCATAATGCTCAAGAGTGTCCGTTACATACATTATTTCAATGAAAACAAAGATCACCCATTTTCCTTTTAGATGTAATCACTACTATCCAATAAAAAATTCATAGAGAAAATAGACAATCCAGAAGTACAGTAACTACATAGCAACTTGCTTTCAACTTTCTACATAGATATCCTTTTCCATAAATGTTACTTTCACTGCCACACAAATAACATTGTAGGATTGAAAAGAAGACCAGCTGTTAAAAGTGTGAAGGTAGTTTGCATGCCATGGCCAGTGTTACTCTAGTCAACAAAGAAATGTTTAATAATAAAATGTTCATTTATAAAATTGATAGAAGTGTTCCTTGTATAAGTATATCTTATAAATACCTAAGATGGCTGAGAGGAAAAAATATTGTAAAAGCGCATTAACTATTTTTATATTTTTCCTTTCATGCCTCTAATTTAAAATAAATATCCAATCCTTTAAATAGATTTTGTTTGCTGCACAGAAGCATGAATTAAATGCTAATGATTTGAAATAAAATTAAAAAAATTAAAGTATATTCCAAATAGCAAGCAAATCAATGGACATTTATGTTGTCCTGATAAACGCAAAGTATCGATTCTTTGAACATAGATTTTTACAGTTACTTTTTCAAATTAACTACATCATTCAAAACTACTGAGTGGCCTGTAAAACCCAAATTGCTTGAATGTTAGTTCTGGAGAAATTTTCATGATGCCTTTAAACTCTGAATGTCAAGTTCAACATTTAGGCTCTAAAGCCTGCGGGTGGTATTTATCACCCTTCAACACTCACATTCATCACTCAGGGAAATATATTTAAGAAAGAAGAAAATGAAACAGGAACTCAGGGTTTTAAATATTGTTTCTTACAACCTGTGTAGTTCCTCTTTATGTAAAATCCTTTCGCTTGCCAATTGAAAAGACACCAGATAGTGAGAAGGATTTAAAATGCCCAAATCTTTATGATAAATCTCAAACACAAAGTCTGGAAGAAAACAATGAAACAGAAACTCAATGTAATATCTAGTTTAATCTGGCAGTTAGTCACACTAAGGCTCCCCCAACCTCACCAACTTAGCTAGAAATGAAATAGGAAAGACAGAGTTTGCTGTGGATATCCAGAACAATCTTCTCTTTCTTATCTTTCCTATAGTGAAAATTTATTTCCTCTTTCAAACTGATGCATCACAGATGAATTAGGTTAAGCTATGAGATCTTTTTTCCAGGGAAACACTTTTCACTGCAAATAAAAGTGTACTTACCAATAAGTCTCAAATTATTTTCTTCAACACTGTTTGCTTAGGTTACTGGAGAGAGGCAAAGGGTCATGCATTCATTCAACAAAAACTTACAGCCACCAAATAAAAGCATGTTTTATGATGAAATCAGAACAGCAAAACAGTAGTTGCCAGCATTTGATAGCTCTTAGGATGTGGAATATCAGTGGCCAATTTGACAGGCAGTGAGGTATGAGTGATTACTGCCCAAATGCTTCAGGAGTTTAAAATTAAAATCCTACCACCTAACACCACCCCCGCCCCTACTTCAAAGGTATTATAACTACTGATTCAGGATTAAATTCAAGTGCACCAATGACAAGGACGAAAATGAAGTCAAGGCATTATGATCACTAGTAACCATTATATCCTGAAAGCAAAAGAAAGTTTGTCATAAAGAACTCCCCAATGAGCTTTCTTGCTGAATCAAGGGTTAAATTTTTTAAACTTAGGTGAGACATTGATATTTCCCACAGGAAATGTTATGCCCCAGTTTATTTCCTTGGCTTCTGATTTTGAGGCCAATGGGTTTGCGCCATTTTAAAGGTTAGCCACCAGCAAGGGGCTACATTGACAAAGAGTTATGAAGCTCTACAGCAATACTTTTATTTTCAGATGTTGGCTGGTTTTTAAAAGGACAGTTGTGGGTCCCCAAACCCTTTCAGTCTCTTTAAGCTGTTTTTTCTCCCTCTCCTTTAGTTTTGCTCTTCTCTTTGAGGTCTCAGTGGCCTCTGGGTCAGGGAAGTCTTGACCATTGTCATCTTAGTGGAAAGTTTGAACACAGGAGTGATGGCACCAAAGGCTGACACAGATGTCTGCCCAACCTGCCTTATCACTCAATCCTTAACCAAGTAGTGAAGAAATAAGAGCAGATGCTAGGTTCTGCTATGTGTACTTTTAGATTTGCAGGTCAGATGTAGATTTTCAGAGGGTTAGGGAATTAAATACAATCACCATGACTATCACCATGACCCTCACCACTACTCTCACGAACCCTGGTATCACCACCAACAACGCCATCATGCACATTGATGGGTGCATTTTGGTTTTTAACATTTCCCACATGTCAGGTACCACACTAAGCATCTTATGTGTATCATCTCTTTTAGGTTTGCAAAAATTCCCCTAATGCATGCCCCATCCAACATAAATATGTTCACACCAAATTGATATCACATCCCAACCCTTGTTTGGTAATGGAAAAACTACAATATAAAAGCTCCCTACTCTCCTGGAATTTAATCGATGAGAAAATTCCAAACTGTTTGCTGTGTCCTAGAAGATGGAACATCATTTGGCACCTGCCACATCTTCCTCCTAGTTTCCTGACACCCATCTCTTTCATCACCAGCACCATCGTGCTATTCCCTCAATTGGCCAAGATAATCCCAGCTTCAAAGCTGCACACTTTTCATTCCCTTTGCCTGGATGTTCTTTAGGTGTCTCCCTTCTTTTTGGTGTTTAGGTACCATCTCAAATGTCGTTTTGTCAAGAGTCTTTATGTGAATTCTCTAGAATCCTCCCACCTTGCATACCAGTTGCACTGTACCATATTGCCCACTTTTATTTTCTGAATACACCTTACTAGCATATGAAAATTATATCATTTTTATATCTCCTTCATTAGAATCTAATGGCCTTGAGAACAAGATCTTTTGTCTTTACGATCCACTACTGTAATCAACTACCCAGAATGACATCTGGTATATAGGAGGTACTCAATCAATATTGGATGGGTGATCAAACAAACAAATAGCTCTTTAAAAAAGAGTACTCATTGTCTTATTATCTTTACTTTAAAAAATGAGGACATTGAGGTTTAGAAAGGGTAAGTGACAAGTTCAAGATCATGTAGCAACCAATTTGTGCCAGACTTTCAAGTTAGGACTATATACCTACCAATCCAAAAAAAAGTGATTTTGCGCACATCACAATAGATGGAGAATTTTTCAAGATTTTGCATAAGACATATTTACCTGATTGTCACATTGGGAAACACATATGTCGTCAAGTGCTGCCAGAATGCTTTCTTAATCAGAGAAGGTCTATACCAATTTTTAAAATCCTCTGAAAATATGATAATTCAATAAAAGTTGATCTACTGCTCCTGTTTGAGAACACATTCTTTTCTGGGTATTATGCATTTTATTTTTAAAAAATCTGGTGCTCATAATTAAGTAGGCCAAAGGTCATGTTGTATAGCACAATGCCCTGCACTGGGTGTCACATGACAAGGTCTCATATAAAGAAAATCCTAAAGACTCCACTGAATGAATTCAGCAAGTTTTATTACACAAAATGAACGTGCAAAAATCGGTTACATTATATATATTGAAAGTGAACTTTCTGAAAACAAAATAAACAAAACACTAGCATCACAAACAATGAGATACTTAGAAATAAATTTTACAAAGAAAATGAAAGAAGTCTCCAGAGGGGGGAGGGGAGGGAATTTCAGGGAAAAAGGGAGGGGATTATAGGAACAAGTATAAAGGACACATGGACAAAAACTAAGGGGGATGGAAAGGGGAGGGAGGTGGGGAGCACTGGGGCTGGTCTGGGATGGGAGTAAAAGACAGAAAACTGTACTGAAAAACAATTTTAAAAAATTTGAAAAAAAAAAGAAAATGAAAGACCTATATATAGAGAACTATATGATATTGATGAAAGAAATTGGATATAAAAATAAATGTAAAGATATCCCATGTTCATTTTTTAAAATTGTTTTATCGTTGTTCAAATACAGATATCCCATGTTCTTGAATCAAAGACTTAATATTGTTAAAATGTCCACTCTATGCAAATCCATCTACAGATTCCATGTAAGCCCCATAAAAATCCCAATGGCACTTTTCACTGAAACAGTAAAAACAATCTTTTTATTTTTATTTTTATTTTTTATTTTTTATTTATTTTAATTGTTATTCAAGTACAGTTTTCTGTCATTTACTACCATCCCAGTCCACCGCCCCAGTGCTCCCCACCTCCCTCCCATTTCCACCCCCCTTAGCTTTTGTCCACATGTCCTTTATATTTCTTCCTATAATCCCCTCCCTTTTTCCCTGAAATTCCCTCCCCTCTCCCCTTTGGATATTGTCATCCCATTTTCTATTACAATGTCTTTGGTTATATTTTTCTTGCTTATCTGTATGGAACTCCAAAAGACCCCAAGAGGCCAGAACGATCTTGAGAAATAAGAAAACGAGGCATTACACTGCCTAATTTCAAGCTATATTACAAACCTATAGTAATAAAAACAGTATGGTATCGGCATTAAAAGAGACACATAGACCAACTGAACAAAATTGAGAGCTAAGAAATAAATCCACAAATATTACAGTCAACTGATATTTACTAAGGGAGCCAAAAATGCTCAGCACAAAAGGGTAGTTTTTTCAATAAATGGTATTTAGAAAACTGGATATCCACATTCAAAAGAAGGCAACTAGACCATTACCTTACACCACTCACAAAAATTAGCTCAAAATGTATAAAGGGCTCAAACATAAGATGTGAAACCATAAAACTCTTAGAAGAAAACATAGAGAAAATGCTCATTTATATCAGTCTTGCCAATTAATTTGTGGATAGGATACCAAAAACACAAGCAACAAAAGCAAAACTCAACATGTGGGTTCACATCAAAATGAAAAGCTTTTGCACAACAAAATAAACAAACAGCAAAATGGAAAGGAAACTCATGGAATGGGAGAAAACCTTTACAAACCATATAGCTGATAAGCAGTTAATATAGAAAATATATAAGTAAGTCATAAACTTGATAGCAAAACAATAAACAATTCTATTTAAAAAGAACAAAAAACTGAATAAACATTTCTCTAAAGAAGATATACAAATGGCCAACAAGTACATGAAGAGGGGCTCAACACCTCTAATCATAAGGAAAATGCAAATCCAAAGTACAATGAAATATCACCTCACGATTCTTAGAATGGCTATTGACAATAACAAATGCTGGTAGGGATGTGGGGAAAGGGAAATCCTTATGTACCATTGGTGGGGATGTAAATTAGTGCAGCCACTATGGAAAACAGTATGGAGGTTCCTCAAAAAAATTAAAAATAGAACCGGCATATGACCCAGCAGTCTCACTTCTGCGTATTTATCAAAAGAAATGAAAACGAGATTGATGTGATACCCACATTCCCATGTTCGTTGTAGCATTATTCACAATAGTCAAGCCATGGAAACAAACTAAGTGCTCATTGAGAGATGAATGATAAAAAATGCAGTATGTACATACAATTGAGTATCGTTCAGCCATGAAAAGGAAATCCTGCCATTTTCAACAGCATGAAGGGACCATGAGGACATTATGCAAAGAGAAATACGTTAGGTAGAGAAACACAAATACTATATGATCTCACTTATATGTGGAAGCTATAAATGTGTAATTTCAAAAAAATGGAGAGTAGAATGGTAGTTTCCAGGGGCTAAGGGTTGGAAGAACTATGAGAGATACTGTTAAAAGTGCACGAACTTGAAGTTGTATTGGGCTAAGTTCTGGGGATCTAAGTACAGTGTGGTGACTAAAGTTAACCTTAATACTGGGGCATACACTTGGAAGTTGCTACGAGAGTAGAGCTTTAATGCTCTCACTGTAACAACCACAAAAAAATAGTAATTATGTGAGAGGAAGGAATGCTAATTAACCTCATTGTGGTAAACATTTCCCAATGCATAGGTGTGTCAAATCATCATACCATCCACCTTGAACTTGCGCAGTGTTACATGTCAACTGTGTCTCGATAAACCTAGAAAAGAATGAGTAAATCAAGTTCAAATAGGAAGAAGCCTATCTGTCATGCCAATCTCATGGAATTGATAGAGCAATGGAGATTGTGGTTTTTAGGCACACTTTAAATGCCAGCAGATTATAAAAATGAAAGGCTCTATCATCATTACTTAGGCATTGAGGCTTTATATGTGTTCAATGAACATACACTGAATTAGTAAATAGGTGACTGATGACTGTTATGAAACAATATACAGTAAACAGATGTAATGCTTATCCATAAGGTTGATTTGTGTTTATTTTACAGTTCGGAATAGGTAACATGCTGCACAAATGTGTGGGTCAGTAACAGAAATGTCATCCTGAAAAAAATGTGCCAGGAAGCAACTTTCCATCATGGTCAAATTACTTCAGATTCCTTGAATTCATGAATAAAACACTCCATCAAATTTTATGCATCTCAAGCACTTCTCACACATTTAAATTCCCAACATTCAAGTGAGGTAGGAAAGGAAGGAGTATTTCATTTTTCTTATTTGGTGAAATGAGGATAATGAGGCACAAGGAGGTTAATGATAGATTTGAAGTTAATGCAATCAGTCAGCCACAGAAGCGTAGTTAGCATCCAGGTTCCTTAAATCCCACTTAGGGTTCTTTTCAAGATACTATGTTAACTGTATTTCATTGTTGTAGGGATTTAATTCAGCCATGTAGACACAAATGCTCACAATATTTTTTCCCTGCTAAGGAATCATGCCGTTAATTCAACCACAGTGATGCAGAATAAGCAGACCTACACTAGGGGTACAGCATCAATGTTAATTTGAGTCATTTCCTGGCCTAAGTTCTGTTCCTTTCCCTATGAATTCTATATTTTTCCACATTAAACTACTGAATTATTCATACTCATTTAATACCTCTTGGAATTATTAACATGCTATATCTCTAAAAATACTGATTTCTCCTTTTAATTTTATAGACAGAGAGCCAGGGCATAGTGATGAGAAGGGCAGGACAAGGTGAAATAGGCCCCCCAAATGGAGGTTATAGAAGGTAAAATTTTCAGGACACCCATTCTCTTGTTTTATCCTTCTACCTACTGGTTACTCCTTTTCATTCTCCTTTGCTGTTTTCTCCTCCTCTGACCCAACATTTAACGTTGGAATCCTTAGCCCTCATCTTTTTTGTCCCCACCTGTCCTTTTTCTTGGTTCTCTCATCCAGTCTCATAGCTCTTATGAGAGCTCTTATAACTTAATGTTATCTTATGCCAATATCTCCCAAATTTATTTTATTTTTTATTATTTGGTATTAATCCCAGGTGTGCAGCACAGTGGTTAGATAATCATATACTTTCCAAAGTATTCCCCCAGATATTTCCAGTAGCTACATGGCAATATATGTAACTATTACACTATTATTGACTATATTCCTTATGCTGTACTCTATATCCCCATGACTATTTTGTAACTACCAAATTGTACTTCTCAATCCCTTCATTTTTTTCATGAACTTCTCCAACACCTCTGGTAACCCTAAATCTGTTCTCTATATCTGTGAGTCCATTTTTGTTTTGTTTCTGCATTTATATTGTTCTTTAGATGCCATGTGTAAGTGAAATCATATGGCATTTGTGTTTATCTGATGGGCTTACTTTACTTAGTATACTACCCTCTAGGTCCATCTGTGCTGTTGCAAATGTTAAGATTTCATTTTTTTAAAATATTTTTTAAATTTATTTTAAGAGAGAGGGGACGGGAAGGAGAAAGAGTGGGAGAGAAACATCAGTGTGTGGTTGCCTCTCATGTGTCCCCCACTGGGACCTGGCCCACAACCCAGGCATGTGCCCTGACTGGGAATCAAACCAGCGATCCTTTGCTTCACAGTCCCGTTCTCAATCCACTGAGCTACACTAGCCAGGGAAGATTTCATTTTTTATGGCTGAGTAATGTTTCACTGTGTATATGTACCACAGCTTTTTAATCAACTTCTCTATTGATGGACACTTGGGGTGCTTTCATATCTTAGCTACTGTAAATAATACTGCAATGAATATAGGAGTGCATATGTTCTTTCAAATCAGTGTTTTACCTTTCTTTGGATATATACCCAGAATCGGAATTACTGGGTCCCCAGGTGGTTCCATTTTAAATTTTTTGAGTATCCTTCATACTGTTTTCCATAGTGGTTTCACAAATCTGCCTTCCCACTAACCCAACAACTCCCAAACTTAAATGTCCACTCTATACCTATTTCCTGAACTCTAAACTTATATATTCAATTGTCTGCTCATATCTCCACCGGAATGTTAACAGATGTCTCATACATAATTTGTCCCCCTCCAGAAAATCACCCACTTTATCCGCAGTCTACTTGCCATTTCTGTTGAGGGCAATATTTAATCCCTTCAGTTGATTAGAGCAAAAACCTTTGAGCAATTTGTGACTATACTCTTCTCCTATAGTTCTTTCCAATCCATCAGGAGATCCTTGTCAGCTTCACCTTCAAATCTACGCAGAATATGACACCTTGTTATCCCTAGTCTGAGCCACCACCACCTTCACCCAACTCACCATAATAACCTTCTAGCATTTCTCCTTGTCTTGAGCCCACACCCCCACTGTGCAGAGGGATCCTTTTCATACATATATTAGATCTTCTCCACAAAACCCTCCCTTAGCTTTAGTCTCATTGAGAAGGAACAAGAATGTCTTTACAATGGCCTCCAAGGTCCAACATCACCTAGCTAATATCCTCCTCTATACATCTCTCTCTTCACTCTAGCCACATGCAAATAAAATACCAGGAAGAGCAGAGAAACAGATGAGCTAGGAATTCTGCACTGACTGTTCCCTCAGGCCAAAATCATTCTCCCTCAGATATCTGACATGATGCACTCCCTTGCCTTATTTTTGTATTTGCTCAAATGGCCTTTTCTCAAAGAGTATTACCTTGACACCCTTAAAAGTAGAATGGAGCCCAGAAGCTCTACCTCTTCTTTTCCACAGCACTCATCATCTTTTAACACACTGCAAAATTTACCTACTTGTTATGTCTGGGCCACCTGAGACTCCAGAGACACATGCATTTCCTTTTTTGTTCACTCATGTTTCCCGAATATCTAAAGGAATGCTGGACACATAGTAAGTACTCAGTAAATATTTGTTCAGTTAACCTGATGCCAAATCAAGGACTTTTGGTTGCCCCATGCCAGAACTAGTATCAGAGTATTAAAATATACCTGAGCAAATGAATGATGGGAGTGGATGCATGTCGACTGCGTAGAAATTAAGGGAAGGAAGCGAAAAACATGAGATGACAAGGGAGCACAGGAAAAAATATGCCTGTCTTTTTTTTCTACTGAGGGCAGGACACAGAGGCAAGGACATAACAAAGGGGGCATCCATGAAGATGTGCATAGAGATTTCACCATTTCAAAAAAGCTAGAAGAAATTATATGTTTAATTGTGACATAGTTGACAGCTATTCTTTTCTTTTTCTTTTTTTCCCAGAATTACATTATTTCACAAGGTCACTGGTTATTTCATAGGGATCAGAAATGGTTACTGTTACTTTTTTATGGAAGTCTGATTAACACAAAAGAGAAAAGACTTGATAGATTCAATTTTCTTTGTGGAAAAAATATTCAGAAAATAGTGTCCGTGTGAAAATGAGAAAGTAAGGGATCTGCAGAGATGAAAACTTTGTTCATCACTTCTGTACATTGCAATGGTGACTTATAAGCTGACTGCAATAAGGTACAAATGAATCTTATTGGTTTATCTATGAAATGTTAGTAAAGTGGTAGTCTCCATCAATGCCCATTTCTAGTCTAGACTTTAGAAAAAACTTACAAAGGAAAGATGCCCTAGCAAAATGCCAAAAGACACACATTTTTCATTTCTGAACAATATTGCTAACATTGTCTGGATCTAAAGATTAACAAGGACTCTGTAAGTATTTAACTAGCACCCACATTTCCAAAATGAAAAAGGTGTCCTTGGTCATTTAAGCTACAGATTTTTTTTTTGTATATCTTTCCAAATTAATAGTCCACTGGATTTGTCAGTTACATCAGTAACAAAAAAAGTTTATGGAAAATTCTTGGAAACTCAAAGTGATCTACATGCAAATATATGGAAATGATTTCTTTCTTAAAACAGTAGTAAAAGGCATGCTTGAAAAATTTATGGTTTGGAAAAATAAATGATGTTCACATAATCATTCTGGTAAAGTTGCTTATTTTTATTTACATCCATGCTTTATTAGCTACTTAAAAGTGGTTCACACAAAATGTAAATTTAAGGTTGTTGAATATTTTAGGTTGTATCAAATGTCTAACTTTAATTTTCAATTAAAATATACTCGTTTAATATTAATGGATCTCTTATTAGCAGTTATCATTGCTGTACACTTAAATTGTACAAATCAAGATACGTAGGACCAAATGTTAATACTAAAATTTAGTCATGACCTTCATGGACAGCATGTTATAATTAGAACATTAATTAAAATGGTTGTAATAAAACAGCTTTAGAATTCATGGTGTTAGGATTAGGAATTAATCTATTGCCATGAACCAAATTTCAAACCAATGGGAAATTATAGATCATATAATGTTTTATTAGAATTCTCTGGTATTTAACTTCTCACAGTTGGCAATATCTGGGAATCAGTTTTTGTTTTAGTGACATTTATTACTGTTCTATGTTAATCAACCCTTAAAATTCAAATGGCAGCTTCTTGGGTAGACCCCTCTAGCATTTGGTTCCCTCCAGTTGCAAGTCCATTGGCATTCCATCCGCTCTCACTCTGTCTCATCTGGTATGTCCTGGCCAAGCATTCAGATATGATACCCACTGAGCAAAGAAAAACTTAATGCATTTATACTAGAATAATACCTCTGTTGTCACTACCTATTATCTGGGCAATTGGTCACACTCTCCTCCCTGCTTTGGTGACTTTAAAGAGGGCGTATGCTCCTTAACACAGAACATCCTGTTCCTGGCAACCAAGGTCAATCTACAAAAGGCCAGGGAGCAAATTAATGCAAATCACAAGTAAAAGTGAAGAAGCAGCAGTGCTTGAGAAACCCATCAAGGTTAGAGATGAACAGCATAGCCTAGTACTTGGTTTTGACTTGCTCTTCACAAAACATAATCAGTAGTTTGTGTGATCCAAACTGATATTGAAAACTAACCATGCCATGGTCTACACATTATGATTTTCTGATGGACACAGTAAAGCTCTCCATGTTTCTTTTACTGCCATCTAGAAAAGAACACTCTGTTATCTAAAACATGCATCATTAGCACAGATCCCATAAAGGTTTTTCTAAACATGGCTTATTCTGGTCTCGGATATGTTCAACTCATTTAGAATATTAAATTACGTTAGAGGCGATTAATCTTGCTGATCAAAATCTTGAAATCATTGCCTTCATTAGTTCCTCCACCCTGGTTTGTGCATTCCATTGTCATCATGCCAAGTATCTGAGGCCCCATTGGTAAAAAAAAAAAAGACACGTCGGGGGGAAAGTATTAATGACAACATCACAGGAACTCCTAAGATCCTTGAACCTGTTTGAAATACAGAACTTTAGGTATGATGGAACTGTAATGAAAGAAAACTTCATGAGCCATGTGGGAGGGCCAATGTCAACTCTGCAAAGGAAGCCCTAATCTATCCACCAGATATGTCATCATACACAGACACTGAGTGACTGATAAGGACACATTTGGCATACATTAATAGAGGATGGTCTTTGGAAACAAATGTTATCCCTTCTAGGGTAGAACTGATGAAGTCAAAGAGAAAGATGGCCACAGATGAGAGCACAGTGTTTAATGTCAGGTTCTTTTCTCTATGTTCAGAGCAGTGTTGTTTACAATAGCCAAGATTTGGAAACAGCCTAAGTGCCCATCAGTAGATGAGTGGATAAAAAAACTGTGGTACATTTACACATTATTACTTAGCTATAAAAAGGAACTCCTACCTTCTGCAACAGCATAGATGGAACTGGAATCTATTATGCTAAGTGAAATAAGCCAGTCAATGAAAGACAAATAGCATATGACCTCACTTATATGTGGAATCTAATGAACAAAGTACATAGAAACTAATGACCAAAATAGAATCAGAGGCATAGAAACATGGAACAGACTGACAGCTGTAGTGGGAGTAGGGAGGTAGGGACTGGTTGAAAGAAATGGAAGGGACTAGTCAAAGAACACATGTGCATGACCCATGGACACAAACAACGGTGAGGGGATTGATTGTGGGAGCCAGAGGGGTGTGCTGGGTGGAGGGGGTAGAGAGAGAAAATGGACAACTGTAATAGCATCAAAAATAAAATATTTAAAAGGAAAAACTAGAAAAAGCTATTCTTTTAAAAAATAATAATTTGAGGTTCTTAGAGAAAGGAGACTATCTCTGAGCTGTCCATGGTGCTGCATTAGACCAGGCCTCATTCTGCAGAATACATGATTCTTGAAAATTCTCTAAGCCCTGGCTTATAACTTAGTTTGATGTAAAGTAGACCTGTTAACCCTCATGTGACACCTATATGTAATTATTTAACATAATATATAGTCTCAGTCCTGCCTATTACATGATCAGTTGTGACAGCTGTCTCTGATAGCCTGGGCGACATCACCAGCTATTCTGGTTTGCTAGATTTTGGTGGGGACCAGGTATCTATATATTAACAAACATCCTCACATAATTCATAGAAGGGGACTGAGGTCCTGCTTAGACTCTAGTTTCCCCAAGATCTCCCACCTGAATCCCCAGCCAACCTGTTGCCAGTGTTTCTAACAGGGCAATGGTTTGGATATCACCAAACTGTTTGATTAGACTTCACATATGCCATTTGGATTCACACCATTGAAGCTTCACTTATGACACTGCTCTAGCTTGTAATTCACTTCCCTCTATTTTTCAATTTTCAAATCATATTTAACTTTTAAGTCATCTTCTTCATGAATTCATCCTTCAATACTCCAAACCTCAAAAGCACCATTTTTGGAGTCATACAGACTTTGATTCAAATCAATGTGTGTCAAAACAACTCATGTAACATTATGATATAGACTTTGCCTAGTTTATTTTGTTAAATGCAAATAACAACATCTACCACATGGCAGATTTTTTGTGAGGGTAACACAAAGTGAGGTTTCTAAGGCACCTGGCACAGTATGTGATACACAGAGGGCATATCAGTTCGCTTTCCCTTCCTCCTGTAAGTCCCTTTTAAATATGTGCACCCTTTATTACTTTATCTAATTGACTCTTGTTTCCATCATTTGCCTCATCATCCAGCCTTTAAGATCCTCGACTAATAATAGCCATTGCATACTGAGTGTACAATGGGTAGATGCCAGGAACCACGCAGAGCACTTTACATATCTTGGCCAAAAGGACTAAGCTATTGTCAGAGCAGAAATTCTGAATCTCGAGCCCCAGCTCCTAACTACTTCACCATACTAAAGTCAAGGACCATTTGGGTTTCCACCTACCATGCCTCAGCCAAGTGTTTAGCATGTGGATTAATTGCTATCGGAGTATTCCTCACTTTTAGAGAGAAAACATGCATTGTCTATATTCTACTCTGTAGAATAAGCATCATCATCAGTCCTTCCAAACAGAAGAGCCACTTGCCCTATCACTTAGTAAATAACTTATTTAGGGTACTAAAAGAAACTTTTTTTGGAAAACAAGAGATAACACAATTCCTGAATTGCTATATACCCTCTCCTCAGAGTGTATGTATTGGAAAATCTGAGAATATCATTCATTTTCATACTTTCCACATTTTCCAGAATGATAATTAAGTAGATATCCCCTGTTGGGTTGATAGTTGAGTGGAATATACAAGACTCACATCCTTTTTCTAACCTAGGCTGCTCTTACTCATTTCACCATGTTCAAATCACCATAACAAAGCTAATGCCTCATAAGAAGACACCCAAGTATTACTGTTTAAGTCAACACATTGATAGGGACAAGAAGAATTGGATGCTCTCACATTCATCAGGATTATCATGGTGAGAAAGAGAAACCCAGTATTATCACTAGAGAACATGATCACAAAGTTTTAATAAGTTAAAACACACTTGCTATGTAATACAGTAATGGCTTTGACATACTTGTTAGTTTAGAAAAATTGTCCTGTGAATTCCTTTGTGGTGATGAAACAGTTCCGATTCTTGATTGTGGTGGTGATTATGTGAATCTATACATATGATCAAATGTCATAGAACAACACATAGAAATATAAAAAGTATGTACAAAAAATGGGTGAAGTTCAAGTAATATTTGCAATCTAGTTCATTGTGCTACGTGAATGTCAATTTTCTGGATTTAACAGTGTGTTATATTTATTTTAAATGTTATCATTGTGGAAAGTTGGGTAATGTGTACATAAGAACTCACTGTACTACTTTTCAACTTCTTGTGAGTGTATGATTATTTCACAATAAATATTTTAGAAATATTATTAGAATCCTATACTTTCCTATTAGAATCCTATACTCCTTTTAGGAGAAAGTAAAAGAAAAGAATTACAGACAGCAGAGAGAAAGGAAAGGGTCTGGCTAATTCCTAATAGTAAACTTTCCTTTTTAATACTAGAAACAAACACACAAACAAACAAAAAAGAAAATGTAAGTTGCTCTATGTTTTAAGACATCTATTTTCTTCAAAAGGCCTAAAAAGATATGAATGGATTTTCTCTGTGCAACTGAATGATACGCTAATATTACTTATTGCACTCTCATTTTAGTTTTCTGTTTACATACAAGTTCTGTAAACCTGCCAATATTCAGTCACTAATCTTAAATTACAACTGAATTTTCAATAGATTTAAAGATGTGCTTGGAATTCACCTTTTACAAGATGTTGGAGGTACTGTGGTGCTATGGAACATATCTAGAAAACTGTGTCTTCTCTTAAAATGGAACTGAGTTGTTCCTAAGATGTTTAACTGGAGTGAGTAAATGAGCTGAATTATAACATATTGATTTTTAAATGGTCTAGGCACATTTACTTTGTTAATTTTTTTACAAGATTACACCATGGGACTAAATCCTTGCCATTTCTTTTTAAAGCTGTGTATAAAGATCACAAACACTGAGGTAAAATCTAAGTCCCAACAGAAAAATTATATTAGAAAATTTGGTTATCAAAATCCAGTAGACAGCCACATTCCAAAGTTTATATTGATACAGTTTTTGTTATCAAATTGGTTAGACAAATAATTTTCATAATTATAGCAGTTATTAAAAGAAAAATGGCAGTTAGGCACTTTTGCCACTGAATTTTTGCTCCTATAGGCAGATGTAACCTGCTGCTGTAAGCACGGTTTGTCTTTTTTTAATATCATAATGATATTTTATTTTTCTTTCTTCTTTTAATTTAATTTAATTTTTAAATTATATTTTATTGATGATGCTATTACAGTTGTTCTGATATTTCCCCCCTTGTCCTCCTCCACCTAGCAGTCCCCACTCCCTCAGGCAATCCCCCCACCATTGTTCATGTCCATGGGTCATGCGTGTAAATTCTTGGCTACTCCATTCCCTATACTGTAGTTTATATCCCCATGGCTATTTTGTAACTACCTATTTGTACTTCTTAATCCCCTCACTTCTTCACCCATTCTCCCACACCCCCTTCCATCTGACAACCATCAAAACACTCCCCATATCCATGATTCTGTCCCTGTTCTTCTTGTTTGCTTAGTTTGATTTTTAGATTCAATTGTTGATAAATACATATGTTTGTCATTTTATTGTTCATAGTTTTGATCTTTTCTTAAATAAGTCCTACAGGGTGGTGGTGCTTCAATGTCTGTAGCTGCCCACTGGGTGCGCTGGCCCTGGGGTTTCTCAGGTGCTGCAGGCCAAGCTCAGCCCCACCTGTGTTTTGCCTGGGGGCTACCCTGCCTGAGCCATAAAGCAATCTGAGATGGCTGCTACTTGTGCTGGGCTTGGACATTCCCAGGTAAAGCCAAGCTGTTTATCTGGGCTGGCTGCTGCTGGTGCTGGGTCTGGGGCTCACTGAGACCAGCTATTGCTTGTTTGATGGGATTTAGAAAGTTGTCAAGCATGAGCCAAGACCAGCCATTCACATGGAAAAGCAGCTTGGATGGGATGGAGTCTCTGGGGATCTCCAAGGCAGGTCAAACAGTATTAGCCAGGTTGAAGGAGTCTCAGATATGGCACCAGTTTGCCAGATGAGTCTTGATGGGTGTGGTTTCTTTAATTCTGTAGCTGTCAGACTTCCATTAAGTTCAGTTTCTTATGGTTCCGAGTGATGGTTGTTCTATATTTTAGTTGTAATTTTGATGTGGTTGTGCAAAGAGGTGAGCCATGTCTTTGCCTACGCTGCCATCTTAACCAGAAGTCAAGCACACCTTAGTTTATATTCTCGACAAGTTCACAGTAGTCAAAAGCATAGATGTAGAGTTCTGATCACTTCCTTACTAAGTCCACTAATGCCTTTGCAGTAACATTGAGCATTTTTAAATTAATAAAAATAGTCAATTCTCCACTTCTGAATAGTCCCAGTGTGCTCTCTTTACTGAATGGAAATTAGTATGAACCATCTTAAGCCTGCAATCATTTTCCTTTGCTTATAGGTCTCCTAAAATATTTTCTCCCCATTTTAAAGAACCACCTGTTAAAAACTATAAGAAAAAAAAACAGAACTCAATGTAGTAAAGAGTTAAACACACATATAAAATGTTGCATAGACTCTTGGATTATTAATAAAGAGATACTCTTTTAGAAAGACTTAATTTTAGCCCTGGCTGGTGTAGCTCAGTGAATTGAGTGCAGACTGTTAACTGAAGGGTTGCCAGTTCAATTCCCAGTCAGAGCACATGCCTGGGTTGTGGGCCAGATCCCCACTGGAGGCCCCATGAGAGGCAACCACACATTGATGTTTCTCTCCCTCTCTTTCCCCCTCCCTTCCCCTCTCTCTATAAATAAATAAATAAATAAATAAATAAATAAATAAATAAATAAATAAATAAATAAATAAAAAAATCTTAAAAATGAGAGAAAGACTTAATTTTCATTGAAAAATAACACTCTATGGCTACTTCACACCAAATGATGGGCCATTGGGTATGTTGTGAGGATAATACGTAATAGATGCAAACTTTTCTGGGAAATCAAACCTGTTGAGTCGAGCTGCGCAGCCCAAAATGGCAAGGTGATAACAATGCGGGAGAAAAGAGATGGAGACAAAAGGTATAGTGAATGTGGGCCAGACTTCCCTGCTGCATTCATCTGTCTCATAAATACATATCGAGGGCTGACTATACTCCTAGTGCTGGTAGATACTAGGAGTAAACTGATGACAAACCTGACAAGGTACCTTCTCTTGTGGTGCTTACATAATCGGAGACCAACCAAAGCAAGGGTGGGGCAGAAAATAAGTGCTGAGGAGGGGAGAGACAAGAAGCAGAATTGTAGAATAATGTCAGCAGATGGTAGAGGTGGAGGGGGTAGCCCTAGAGCATGTGGTCCGGCCTCTCCCTCCTTGATGGCCTGAGGGACAATTGCAGAGGAAAATGTCTACTCCAGAGAGCCACTCTGCAGACTGTATTAAAGCTTCCCACATCAAGGGGAGTTTGCTGACTCTCCTTTCTTATGATATTCTCAGAAGATTACATAAGGAGGAGTCCACCCTGCATCATCCACCTTCACCACCCTTCTAGCTTTTGGGAAAAAGAGGTCTTAACAAACGGCTTTAAAATTTGGTTCTTTTACTTGGACTTGCTGAGTTCCCTTGGGTTTCCCTGGATGAAACTTATGCTCTCCACCTCACAGAAAATTTGGGAAGATTAAAGAATCACATGGTTAAGAATAATGAATAGAATATCGTCTTTTATCCATTAAGGCAAGACATTATAGTTACAAGAAAATCTGATTCATTCCATGATGATATGGAGGCATCTCTATCCTTCTTTACAAAAAACAAACAAACAAAAAAACTAGGAGAAACCATTGTACAGTCTTTGCAGTCAAACAGATATGATTCTAAATGGCAGATCTTTCCCTTCTCGCTGTGTGAGCTTGGGGAAATGATTTAATTTTATGAGCCTCAGTACCCTCAAAGATATATTAAAGCTACAGCTCTGTGCATGGTTATTGGAATAATACCACACATATTAACAACCTGGCATAAAGACTAATACTTATATTCACCACCACCACCACCGTTATCATTCATGAATCTATTGTCAATGCGATCCGGTGTGTCATTGAGTCCTAGTTTAGCATTCGAGCCTGATATCTTACCTGACATTCTCCAAATCACCATTCACTCAACATGGATTTCTTCTCATCCACTAGGTATAGCAGCCTCCATCCTGTCTCTGGATTTGTCCACACTGCTTGGAGGATCTTTTCTATTTTCTCTTCACTACACTTAGACAAATTTCATAGGTCTACCAGGCTATGGAATCAAAACTTGTGTTCATGTCTTATTTGTTTCTTGTTGTATCCTCAGAACCTAACACACAGGTCTGTTTTAGGAGCTTAATACAAATATATTGAATATGACTAAATGCCATAGAGGACGTTTCTCCTCCCCATGTGAATCTTTTCTGAACTTCTACACACAACTGCACAGGAATTTATTACCCTGAATTCCAATCATAATCTTTGATTGAACCACTCATTTTGGAAAATCTTCATATGACAGTGTAATATATTTTTCCAGTACACACAGTTCCATCTCATGGAGCATGGAGTGTTGGACAGGCTAGGTCCATTCATTAGTCAAGAATTTGATCCTAGGGGCTGAGTGGAAATGGGAGGGAGGTGGAGAGGGCTGTGGGGGGGTGGGCTAGGATGGGAATAAAAGACAGAAAACTGTACTTGAACAACAATTAAAATTTAAAAAAAGAATTTGATCCTGCACAATACACCCATGCAATTCAAATAATGACAACTAATTGTATGCTGTAGGCTGCCAGGTTCTCTCACTATGATTAAGGATACAAAGAAATCCTTGTATTTTAAGTGTCTATTAGATACTGAAGACCAAAGTTCACCAATTGGCTATCGTGTGTAACTAAAACCTGGCATTTTCAACACGATTGTAAGACATAATCTGGGTCTAATAAACTTTTAAAACTTGCCTCTATCCCATAAACTGTAGGCAAATAATTCTCCAAATCTACCTCTATTCTCCATTAAAGACACAACATTTGAGGTCATGGTGTTTTCTGGAAATCTAGAAATGCCTAAGGTAAAATCTAAGCTATACAATTATAGAAGATGCTGCAACTGATTTCCCTCCAGCACAGTTTTATGGCCATAGAATCCTCTCAAATTGGCCACCTTTAAAGCTTAATTCTTCTCCATTCCTCGCATTTGGATTCTCACTCAGGTTTTAATAGAAGCACAGAAACCATGTTTCTCTTGGAGTGTCGTCATGAGGACAGTCTGGATTCCCAATTCCTTTTCCTAGTAAATGAGTCTCAAAAGCAAAAGCACACCAAACTTAGCATGTTTATTATATATAAGCTGTTTTAGAGACATTCCCCAAATAACACTTCTGGTCTTTAAATCTGATTTAAATGAAAGTTGCTTCAAATACATTTATATACTAGTAGTTAACAGTAATACATGTACGTGTTATTTGAAAGTTGGGATTCATCTTATTTATGGCATCATATTATGATAAACTTATAGGCAAGACCAAAAGAGCTCACTCCCCAGGACGTTTGGTAAAAGAAAAAATGGAAACCGAATAATAAATAAAAACCCATGATGGCTGAAGAGCACATTTAACTTCCATTATGTTAAATTATATATGTGATTAGGCAAGGGCTTACTTGCCTTTAAAATCCACATTTGGAAATGTACCTTTTTGTAAAGGTGTAAAGTAATAAACGAGAAAACAAAATGCTCACTGTCTCCAACAACATGATGGGGACATAAGAATGAAGGTTTATGACTGGGAATATATTCAAATGCATGTTACATGTGTGTAAGTTCTTTAAAAATCAGTCACTGCTGGAATTTTTCTGGAAGTGGGATTATTCCTGTGACTACATAACACTATTTCCATTACTTGCAAGACATAAGAAATAAAGGACATTCGCACAAAAATATTGTGGATAGCAATATCTTTGGGGCTTTCACAGTAATATGTCTGGGTGTGCCTCTACATAATACTAAATTTAGTGACATTTGAAGTCTCTTAGAAGAAAACAATTCCAAAGAGGTGGAAAGAAAAGGTGTATTAAGTTCAGCACAAAATGCTCCCTGCCTTAGTGAACAGCCCTGAGGGCTTCCTGTTCAGTTGCACTTCAAGAGAACTATATGAAAATGTGTCACCCTTTGCAATGGTATGGATGGGCCTGGAGAACATTATGCTAAGGGAAATAAGCCAGTCAGTGAAAGACAAGTACCTTATGGTTTCACTAGTATATGGAATCTAGTGAACAAAATAAACAAAAGAACAAAATAAAAACAGAGGCATAGACACATAGAATACACTTACAGCCGTTGGTGGGGAGGGTTCACAGGGAGACTGGATGAAAGAAGGTGAAGGGATTAGCCAAAGAACATATATGCATGACCCATGGACACAGACAAGAGTGTGGTGATGGCCAGAGGGAAGGGGGGGTGTGCATGGAGGTGGGCCAAGGGGGGTGGGATGGCAACATTTGTAATAGTGTCAGCAATAAAAGAAAAGTTTAAAAAGACACAAAACATTTCCCTGTAAAGCTCAACTGTTTCACTTCTAGTCAAAAACCTACAAGCAGCAGCCACTATTCTGAAGTCTACCAGCATGCAGTAGTTGTGTCTGTTCATGATCCCTGTATAAGTGGAATCATACATTTTTTTGTGTCTGCTTTCTATTGCTTGATGTTTTTGAGATAAATACAGGTTGTTGCATTCATCAACACTTCATTCTTTGTCATTTCTGTATGGTATTGCCAATGTACAAATATATCAATTAATCACAATTTGTTTTTCAAAAAAAGGAGTTGGTATTCTAGGAAGAATTAATTCACCTCAAACACTGCATTTCATCAATTTCTAAGACTACTGATTTCTTGTAGGTTAAAAATCACAAAGAGCAAAATACTGCTATTTCTCACTCTGTTACATTATCTCCATGTGAATGTAAGTTCACATTTTAGATAATGTATAGATCACTTTCCAATTATAATGCCCAAATGAATTCAACTATATGTCAGAGAAGCCACCACATTACAGCCTTTTGAAATTCATCAATTGAAATGAATGATATAATTATAATTTAACACTGATATTAAAGGTATTATTTTCCTATTATGTTCTTTCATCAGTTGCTTTGATGTATTGGTATGGTTATAAAAGACACTAGCATATTTATTAACCATCCTATACTTAACATATTTTTAATTGGAACCAAATCAAATTTAACCTATAAAATGCTAAAAATAATACTAGTTGCCCCACAGACTGCAGTAGGAGTCAAATGAGAAGATATATGAAATTGCTTTGTAAATTTTAAGGACTCGCCAAGTGCCTATCATCTTATACTGTGCATCTCTCTTATTTAGGACATTCCTTCCTTCTGTATGGGCATAGAACAATGTTTATTGGTTTTAAAAAATCTCACTGTAGTCTTTTATCGAGAGAAAAATAACTTGAAGATTCTTTTTCAGTCCCATAATTCTGCAAAATGAGTTCATGGAATTAAAAACTCTAGTTAGCTAGAGACATAAAAGGTGTTGATGGAGAGAGGGAGGAGGAAGAGAGGATAGGTAGGAGGAAGGAAGAGGGAGAGAGGGAGAGAGGGAGAGAGGGAGAGAGGGAGAGAGGCAGAGGGAGAGAGAGAAAGAGAGAACTGGGTAGAGGAATGGATGGAAGGACAGACAAATATTGACAGCCAGGAGGATGGATACATAGCATATACAATGTCAAATTACTTAACTTCTCTTTCTTCAATTTATGATATGTAAAATGAGATAGTAACAATTTCATGGAAATGTTATTAAAGTAGTTAATCCTGGCACACAGGGTTCAGTAAGTATTGACTATTTTGGCTCTTAAGAGTCTCTCACCTATTTCCATGTAGTTTTATGTGTAGACTAGATATAGCCTAATAATGAGAGCCATCAGTTACTGAGCACCTAAGCAGAGATTTTTTTACAGCACTTTGACATATAATCATGAAAATGAGCCTTTAAGAAACTTATTTCAAGTGCCATTGTACAGATGAGAAGACCAAGATGTAACACACCTGTTTAAATAGCCCAGGTCTCAGGGCTGGTAAGTTGCCAAGGCAAGAATAGAAACCAGAACTAATGGCAGCAGGCTGTCTGCTCCAGCTCCAGCTCTGAGTTGCCGAGCAGTCTTTGTGGGTCTCCTTTGCCCAGCAGGCTGGTGCTTAGGTTGTTGTGAAGATTAAGGAGACAATGTGTAATGGTACTGAGCCGAACGGTGCAATATAACCCAAGATAAAGAAGCTATCTTCATCATTATTGGTGCTACTATTATTATTGTGTTTTCTTTATCATCAGCATAATCATCCTCTTCAATGATAAAAGAAGATCCTTCCATTACATTAATATGATCTTGTCTGAGCACACACATCTGTTTTATTTTTATGTAACATGAATAATGCAATACATTAGGAAATTTGGTGGTGAGCTCACAGCGATGGTTGTTGGACCAATTATGTAGTGTTTACTTTCCTTCTCGCACTATGTGCAACTTACTTTTCCCCTATATAATGTGATATGTTACACTCATCTTATTTTGAGCATAAAAGGTAAAATGCTGTCTTCAAAGAATATTGTGTTTATAGTAATAAGAAGTTTAGCAATTAAAAAGAAATTATTTGATATTTGCATAAATGCTCTGAAAGAAGTCAAGGATCATTACCTTTCTCTCTTAACTTTTTACTATGTGAATGTATAGAAATATACACAAGTAGATGGCACAGTGCAATAAACCTCCATACACCCACCATCCAGCTCTAGCAATTATTAACTCAGGGCCAGCCCCACTTCATCCATATCTCACTGCCTAAACCCACCCCCAACACCTAGTTTTGTATCATTTTGCAGTAGATGCTAGGGAATTCCTTTTGTTTTGCAGGATACTGAATTAATGAGTTATATCAGGTGACACAGCTAATAAATCACAAAGTTATTCCTTGAATACAGAGCTCTAAATATTTTTGTTTCATTCTCATTTTATTAGAGGTACCATATTTCTGATATATGTAATACACAGTGAATGAATTATGTACTTTACTGATTCATATATGACCTCGGGTGAACACTGAAAATACTTGTTTGGCTGTATGTATGAATAAGGATCATCTCATACTCCCTGCTTAAGTACATAAGCTAATAATTGACATAATTGTTTTAGAAAAATATGTACTATAAAATAATACAGCTGTATAATAAGGATTTTTTGAGTTTGTGTGTATACATGGCAGATGTGTCAGCATTGAGAAAAGGCCAGAAAATTATACACCAAATGTTAATTATGATTTCCAACTGGTGCTTAGCTTTTCATAGTAACATACTAATAAAGAAGCTAGACCTGAAGTCTGACTGTCTGGGTTGGAGTTCTCGCTTTGCCATTTGCGAACTGTTTAGACTCAAATTACTTAATTTACTTATAACTGTACTTCCTCATTTTTCAATTTTTATTTTTAAGGTTTTATTTATTTATTTTTAGAGATAAGGGAAGGAAGGAAGGAAGAGAGGGAGAGAAACATCAATGTGTGGTTGCCTCACACATACCCCCCACTGGGGACCTGGCCTGCAACCCAGGCATGTGCCCTGACTGGGAATCGAACCAGCGACCCTTTGGTTCACAGGCCGGCACTTCATCCACTGAGCCACACCAGCCAGGGCATGTACCCTCATTTTCAATGAGAGAATAATAGCGATATCTGCTTTACAGGTTTATTTATGTTAAATAAGCAAATCTATGTAAATCACTTAAATCGATGCATTTTATATAGATAATATTACATTGTTATTACTATTACTATTATTATTATTACTATGAATTCTACTGCTGCTACTATAGTGGACTATGTTACTTTAGTAATAAGAAAACAATAATTTTAAGAAGTTGAAAATGAGGAAAATATTTGTTAAGATACTTTGAAACTTAACTTTTGTTAATTGTTACTTTATTCTTTAACAGTGTCTTGAAATTGTTCATATCATTTCCAATAAGCCTGTCATGAATAAATAAATGTAAGATCCTATCTAATCCCAATTCAGGGCCGACTTGTGAAGTGGCTCATCAAGACACAAAAATGAGGTGATTTGTTTCATTTTTTTCAAGAATTCCCCCTCCTTTCGATGAAAACATAGATATTATAAAAGATGATGTGATAATTCTTTACACTGCTAGGCTATAGACAGTCATAAATACAAAATAAATTCCTACAAAATGAAGCAGGAATTAATCTTTGTGAAAATACCAAGCCTAAATATAGTTTCTAGCAGTATACTTTAAATGAACTTCATGCGCACGAGTAGTGCTAACTCGTACTCATTTGAATGCTTCTGAAGACTTCTCTTCAGAAGTTAATAACTTTTCTAAAATAAGTCAAATCTTGCACTTTTTTGATGAATAAAAATTGCAGCAATTTTACCCCTGCTAAAATAGTTTCTGAGCATTATAAGAAGACTTCACTTGGCTACTGTTTTCATGCTGAATACTTTCTCTGATGTGGTTAAAATAATACAGTGACAAATTGATATGCATTTTATCATATGCTGCTTTAAGAAAAAGGAGCACACATTTCCTACTAAAACCCACAAATTATGAAATTAGCGAAAGGCAGCTATGGCTAAATACATTTCAAGCAAAATGTCATTCATCCTTGTTGAATTGATCTGCTGAGTCTAGCAGAAATGTCTCCAAGGTTTTCTCTAGATGAGCCAAGAGATGCACGGAGCCAGCAGCGAGGATCCCCTCAATTACCTTTTCTGCTGTGGTTCCAGTTTCAGCACCTATAGCAACGCTTCTTGTTCTTTGCATAGGAACTTTACATTTTTATTTGACATCAATAAAAACTTTATATACAGTTCACGTTAGACACCCTAAAGGGATCAATCATTATAAACCAGGTAATAATGAATGATCGTGAGGAATTGCCAAAGGTTTTTCATGTATCATTTTCTTAGTTCTCATATTTCCTCTGTGAGGTAGGCAGCATTCACTAATGTGCCTAGTTTACAGATGAAGAAACTGTGGCCCAGAGAAGTCAATAGACTCTTGGGTAGGCAAATACAAAGTATTTGCTAACAGTAATGTTCCCATTATGCTATAAATATAATACGTGATTAAAGAGATGTCCAAGAAGTGTTTGTTGGCTAAAGGTTAAAGCATTCACCGCAATAGACTCTATTCCTTCAAGACAAGGAGTCAGGACCTGGAATGATTGGCACAGTCTCATATTGGCCACTTACTGAGGGAGTTTGGATATTTTTACCAATAAATTTCATATTTAGAGTATATTTCAGTTCGGGTGTCCTAAAGGGAGCCTCTGAGATAAGGCTTCCTGTAAAAGTGACTATAACAGGACGTGTTTCCCAGAAACACTGGTAAGGAAGTAGAAAGGTGTGACTGGAAAGGGAAAGAGTCCCAGCACTTGTGGCATAAAAGTTTAGGATGACAGTGTAGGTCACACTTCTGAATGTCTCAATGAGAGGCAAAAGCACCCAAGTATTTATCCCTCTGTGACCAGCAGTCATTGACTAAGGGCCTCCCACACACAGGGACAAAAATTCCAAGACACGTTCTGCTCTCCCTTCATCTGCGGGCTGTTGGGAATGAAAGTCCCCCAGGAACGAATGAAAACACAAGACAAACAGCCTTGGCTGTGTGGCTCAGTTCATTGGAGCATTGTGCTGTACACCAGAAAGGTTTTGGGCTCAATCCCCAGCTGGGACGCATATGGGAGACAACCAAACAATGTTTCTCTCTCACACTGATATTTCTCTCCCTCTGTCTCCCTCTCTCCCTCCTTCCCTCCCTCCCTCCCCTTTTCCCTCCCTTGAAAGTCAATAAACATATACTTGGGTGAGGATTTTTAAAAAAGGCAAACAGAACCCATAGAGACAACAGTATGGTGGTTACCAGAAGAAAAAGGGGGTGGGGGTAGTGAAGGATAGAGGGGGTCAAATACATGGTGATGGAAGATGATTTGACTTGAGGTGGTGAACACATGATGCCATATACAGATAATGTACCATAGCAGTGTCCATTTGAAGCCTGTATAATGTTAATAACCACTGTCACCCCAACATATTTAATAAAAAACAGACAAAGAAATAGAAGTGAGCTCTTGCTGGTATGACTCAGTGGATTGAGTGCCAGCCTGTGAACCAAAGGGGCACCAGTTTGATTCCCAGTCAGGGCACATGCCTGGATTGTGGGCCAGGTTCCCAGTAGGGGGCATGGGAGAGGCAACCACATATTGATGTTTCTTTCCCTTCCCCTCTCTCTAAAAATCCATCCATCCATCCATCCATCCATCCATCCATCCATCCATCCATCCATCCATCCATCAATTTTTTAAAAAAAGAGAAATAGGCCCTGGCTGGTGTAGCTCTGTGGATTGAGCTCGGGCCTTTAAACCAAAGGATCACAGTTCAATTCCCAGTCAGGGCACATGCCTGGGTTGCAGGCCAGTTCCCAGCAGAGGATTCACGAAAAGCAACCATACATTGATATTTCTCTCCCTCTCTCCTTCCCTCCCCCTCTAAAGATAAATAAATAAAATCTTAAAAAAAAAAAGAAAAGAAACAGGAGTGAAACACAAATGCCACAGAGAATGTGGTTCTTCATTTGAGAATAAAAATAAGATTGAGTGTCATCATGAAGATGCGACAGAGTGATGTGGGCACGGCACTTAGCCCGGGCACTGCCACACAGTGATGCTCAATTGACAGTGGCCATTCTATGTGGCACTCTGTCATTGCCAGGATGGAAAGTAACACTGTGAAGGACCAGTGCCATACACAGCACAGGAAAACATAAATGCTGCCACCCCCAATTAGTTTTCCTATTGCCGTCATGAGCCCTGCTGGCGGGATGATACCTAAGTGAGGAGATTACTGTTACATTGCACTCCAAGCCTATAAGATGCTTGCCTACCGAATGCTCTTTAGGGAGGTGAGGGTGCTCTCCCAGGATCTCAGCACCATGGCAGAGGCAACGTTCTCGCCAGCTTCACTGCTGCTACCATAGGGTTGGAGAAGAATCTCAGACAAAAACAAAGGAAAGTACCCATTAACTATTAAATCGCAGATGCTCTATTTCTCGATAACACTGCTGAGAATAATGGCAATGGGAAGGATGTTTCTGTTTCCTTCATGATCCCCTAGTCATTGATATTCCTTCCCAAGTTGCTGATGCAAGCAGTGAGTGTCTTCTGCTGCCATGAACGTGAGCACTTGTTCTAAACATCTTTGGATGAGTACAATCAACTCCAAGGGAAGCCGCCATGGGGAATGGTGAGCAAGGCAAGCTACGCTGGGTCTAAAAGAACCTGTCCCCATGCTTGGATGAAGATTTAGGCACCAATGGAAAAGGAGAGGAGAAAGCACAGACTACCTGGAGGTTAATATTAGGGGAGGGGGCGGGCAGAATATGAAATCATCCTGTCTGCAACTCTGCCTTATTTGGTTTGTTCCAGTGACTACGTATCACTATTGTACTTTTTCGGTGTTAGAAAATCTAGGGAAATTTACAACAGGTAAAACAGCTAAATAGAGGCCATACTGTGTCTTAAAATGATATTTTGATTATACCAGAAATAAAAAAAAAATCTCAGCCGTGTTCAGAAGAAAAAAAAAAGTTTACCCTGCCTGCTCTGCCACATCAGGAGCATACACGAAATGGCTAAGCATGTGCTATTCTGACTGAGCTTTCCTTAGGGGTAAGAGTGGGTTTAGGGGCTGCTCAAATTCTCCCGTCTAAGGACCAAATGATGAGACTGCCTCCTTTTGCCTGTGGAGGTAAGGGGTGTGGTCGGAGTTCCGTGACAAGGTGACAGTCATCAAGGGAGTTGGCACAGCTGTCCCTTTTACAGGTGGAGTCTTCTGTAGGCATTGTTATATGGTCAGGCCATGAAACAAGCCTGCTCCTTCTAGGAAGCACCGTGCTTCCTCCCTATTAACTACGTGTCCCTAAGCACAGGCAGCAGGAGTTAGCAATAGGAGCCCTTACTCCACTGTTATCTCTAGTACAGGTAGTTCTTGAACGTCATTCAAACTCCATGGAGACACTTACTGATGAAAGGATATTAGAGATACTCACTACCAGGACAATGAACAAAGGCTTTCTTTTTGTTGTTGTTTACTGGTTATTATGGTTTTACTTTTTCTCCTCTGTTTTATTAGGGATGCACTCAGCGTTCACTACTGTGCATTTGGCAGTGTCAGACTGCACTGATTTTTCCCTATATGTTCAATTATAGGAACAAGTATAAAGGACACATGGACAAAAACTAAGGGGGGTGGAAAGGGGAGGGAGGTGGGGAGCACTGGGGGGTGGTCTGGGATGGGAGTAAAAGACAGAAAACTATACTGAAAAACAATTAAAATTTAAAAAAAAAAGAAAAAAAAAAGAAGAAGGGAAAAGCAAAACAAAACAAAACAAAACCAAAACAGATACTTGTTTAAACAGCCCAGGCCTGTGACTCTGTGTGTGCTTGTGAACATGAATGCAAACACACAAAATGGTACACGTAATGTTAAATTTGAATTGTTAAAACGCTGTATCTTATTCAACAGAAAAAGGAAAGCAGCAGGCTTTTCCCCGTGACTCCATTAAAGTTCTCTGTCAGATGCACACTGCATAGGAACACATTGCAATGTTCCTTTAAGGCTGTGAAAATGGTCAGCATAAAAGCAGGTAACTGTCACATATTGATTTTTTCAAGACAGAGATGTTGTGTAAATGTATGATAGTCATATTTCATAAAAGGTGCCACCATCATTGTTTCAAAGACTGGTTTTCACTGACAAGTTTTGTCCCTCTTATGACTATGGTGATCTTTCAGTCCGGACACGGTGCTGGAGAGCTCCCGAAGTCCCTCCAGAGAGGAGATGGTCAGGGGCTTTCCCGGCTGTTTAGAGGAGAAGCCACAAGGAAAGTTTCCGGATCCTCTGTGTGGCTCTTCACTTATCTTTTTCAATAGTGCACCCAAAATATACCCCCCCACACACACTTTTGCACTCAAATTCAAACAGGAGCATGCTGTGCCCTTCCCTCACTATAAATGTGTGCGCACTGCACTCTCCAAAGAATCAAAGTGCTCTTAGACATTTGTTTTAAGATCATATTCATTACCGTTATTTTGAAAGTTAAAAAAAAAAAACAAAACCAAAACTCTCAGGTTTAAAAATTGCAACATCAGAGGGGAAAGGATACAGTCTGAAATATTCCGGACAAAATATTTGACAAATAATGTCTTAAGAACTTCCAATGACTCTAACACATCCAAGCATAGGAAAGAATTAGAAAATAATTTTAACATCAGCTTTTCACCTTTAAAGTAACCCAGTACAATATGAATATATTTTATATACTCATTTTCAATAGTGCTGGCTTTCATTTTGCCACATGTAAAGGAAACAATATCATGAGCTTTAAAATACATGTGTATGTGTGTGTGTCCAATGTTATCCTTCCAGTGAAGAGAGTTACATTCACTCTCAAGGTGTTCTTGAGTTCCTAGGCATATTCTGAAGAACTAACAGGTTACTTGAAGATGACCCTATCGGACTAGTTATTTTAATTATGAGCAAGGTAATATATAGAAAGAAAGCTATGACTGGGGTGTATTGCTATACTTTTAATTTATGTCAAGTTATATCTTTCTGTTGTTTGTGCACAGAACATTTCTTTTTGGAATTATTTTCATGAAGGGATATTTACCAATTAAGGAAGCACACTAAAGAACACTGCAAAATATTATTTTAGATCCAATCTTGTGTGGCCCCCACAGGCGATGCAAACACTCCACTCCTGAACATAATATATAAGAGTACTCGGGCTTGAAGTAGTATGGAGACTGTCGGACCCTAAGCTATAAGCCCTTTTTCAAAAATTACCAAAATCGTAGCTATATACCCTTGAGTATAACAAAACAAAAAGTGGCACTCTCGAGAAGCTACAATAGTCCATTAAAGATTAAATCAGGTTACGATCCACCTTCCTGCCGTCACCTACTTGTGAAAGAAGAGTGTCTATTCTCAATGAAATCCTCAACTGATTCGATATTTTGTTTTTGGAACTTTATAAGCAAGGCTATCCTAAGGAATTCAGGGCTTTCCTCACAAGACCAAAGCAACAGTGCATGAAATTGAACTCCAAAAGAGCCGCCATTCTGTGTGACTTCTTGGCTGACACAATTTAGATATTTATAGCTTTACGAATGGGCCACTGGAGAAGAACTTGAAGCTTTCTCTAGCCAGGAAGGATTAATGAACGTGTGCACCTGGTAATTACACCACTCCATCTTCCTGAAAGCGCTCACGCTGCCTTCATGGCAGAAACGATAATGAAAATGCATTGAAAAATATCAATCTGCAATTCCACAATTTAATCTAAATAATAAAACTTGGTATCTTTTCTCCCCACACACTCCAGATGTGATAACATTGACAGCATTTAAATTTAAAACATAGAAGCTGAATGTCAGCGTATTATTGAGCATGCCTCATGTTCCAAGTAAACCTCCTGAGGGGAAAAAGGGGTTATAAATACAGCAAAAAAAATTTTTTTACGACATTCAAATGTACAACTGAGAGCCCTTAACTGTTTCTTCTTTCTTGAAACCCAACATACATTGTAAATAATGCACTCACTTCAAGGCAGAGGCATTTGCAATGATTAAATCACAGCCTGAGTGAATAAAGGTACAACTTAGAAGTATAAAGATACCTTCCAAGTTCAGTTACCGGGTTTGGCTATGTTTTCCAAATGCTTCCTGGAAGGAAAACCTCCCTTAATAACTTTTCCAACTATCAATAAAAGAAGAATCGTCCTAGTTCATCATCTAACCATATAAAATAAAGGGGTGTGCAATGCCATAGTGCCTGACTCAAATCATTTGTCACAAAGACATTTACATCTTAAAACTTGAATTGAACAAATCAAACTTTTGAGAGCAGTATTTTTGCTCAAGCCAAACCATATAGAGGTTCAACCTCATGCTTCTTAACGTGGTGGCACAAAGATTTCCAATATTCTAAGGAAGGCAGCACTGTATACACAGACTGAAGACAGCCTTAAAAAAAAATCAAGGTACTCTACACATAGCCAATTTTTATGATAAAGTTTGATGCTACTCACACTGAATTTTAATGACTGCTTTAGCAAAGCAGAAAGAAATTTAATGTAAGCACTAATACTAAAAGTTAATTGTTGCCTTCACACACAGGCACCAAGATTCCCTTAAGCAGAAGTCTCTTAGAAACACCTTTAAAAGCAGAAGAGGGCACAAGCTTTACAAAAAAAAGAATTGCCTGTTACTGTTAAAACTCTATTGTCTCCTGTTAGAGTACACAAGAAGGGAATGCTCCAGGAGAGGGAAGTGGGTATGAACTGCCCCCTCCGGAAGAACCACAAACAAATTGGCTGTAAGAAGGAGACTTCAAGAGCTGGACAACCAGAGCTGCTCAAAGAACCTTACATTTGGGCTACTTGCCCTCACTGCTGATTTTTTTTTTTAAATTTCCCTACAACGATGTGGTTAAACTTGAGAGCAGAGAAATAACAGAAGGATGTATTTGGAATGCTTTGATCCCCAGCCCTTTATTCTGCCTCTAACTGGCTAGTGCAATATCACTTAATCCGGACCTCAGCATTCCAAGTACAAAGCATCTCCTCCCACCTACTGCTCACACGCTCCTGCATCAGAATAGACTTGCATAGAGGCAGCCAGATCCACGGAAGAGCACTTTCCTCTCAACAGATGTCTTCCAGCTATTAGAGACACACACACACACATATACACACACACAGACATGCTATTGCCTACCTTAATAAGGTGTGCAAAAAAACCTCTTACGGTCCCCAAGGATGGTTTTAGTTCAGAGCAGCCAGCAATGCCTCCGCACAAAGCTTTGCCATTGCTAGTGTGAAGAGAAAGAGCTGCTGGGATGCTGAATGGCACATCAGCCAACTTTGTGTGTAGCAGAGGCTCTAAAGAAAACCCGGGCTGAAGCTCTGCTGGATCATGGATTGGACTCAACTCCACTGAATGCGCAGCCTGCATTATCCGATGGAGACTGTTTGTGGAAACACTGACAGCATATTTGACTAGCCAAAGACAGGGCCCTTTCTCTTTTCCTAACAATTTTTACATCACCGTGGTAAACTACAGACCTGATACCTTGAGGCAGATCATTCACTGTGAGCAACGTGAGAGGTATCAAGGGCCTCATTCAAAACGGCAGCTCCGGCATCTAGAACATAGGCACCACTCGATACACATTTGGCTCAAATTGAATGTTGAATTGATAACAGGGTCCAATGAAAAGTTGCTGAATTATTCACCTACTGTAATGAAAGTCAAAAATGATTTAAGTGAATCCACTGACACGGCATTTAAAAAGCATGCTGAAAACCATATGTAGTATTTGCTTATTGCCCCAGCAACTTCTAATATCATAATAGTTCATTATATTGGTCATTCATCAGTGGGTGAACAGCAGATTTTATTTACTTTAACTCACTGACAGAATCCAAACTCTACATGGGCACATGTATACTTACTAATCCTCTGGAGCTGTTCATCAAGACCTTACAAGAAACCTGCATGGTGAACTGAATAATGCAGGATCATTGCTCAAAGAAGTTTTACTTCTACAGCAACCTCTCAATGACCCTAACTTCTCAGACACATTCTTTCCCATGTTACTGAGCTCTAACGAAACCCATGTTGGCAAGGTGCCCTCAGGTTAGCTCCTGAAGCCAGAGGGAAAGGTTCCAAAGTGTTCTGCCACCCCACAGAGTCTTCCCACAGACACACAACCAGAAGCAGCCCCTGGCAAGCACCTGCCTACAGCCCCAGGTATGCATGTGTTGGGACAGCTGAGGAACACACCTAATTTGGTAGATGCCATCCCTGACATGGTGGGCATTATTGGGTTGTTTATGACAATATCTATGCAGTATGATGTGCTTGTTTAATAAACGGTGAATAAGTGCACCCAAAACAAAAGACGAGAACTTAGTAGCCTAAGTGGTGCCGAAGCATTTATGTGCCACAGCTGACTCATGTCCTCTTTACTGCCTGTCCCTCCACCTCTAAATATCCTCTGAAGGCATCCTCAGCTCATACACACACATCTTCCAGTTCCGAGTGCCGGTGTTATGCAGAGTCTCAAGAACACCTTCTTACACCTGCAGCCTCGCTGCAGCGATCTACACCCATAACAGGTGTTCGATAAATACTTGTCAAATGACCAGATAAATGATAAATGAAGGAGCAAAGCACTTGATATTTCCACCTTCCAGATAGCTCCTATAGGCATACAATTTTCCAGGAGTTGCCACTTCGGTTGTCTAGCTTTTCAATCAAGGTTTCATCTCTAAAATATCACCAGCAGTTGCCTTATGGAGAGAGATTACATGTCATAGAATCCGATACTCGTGGGGCTAGTTCAGTGCCATCTTTGTAACACTGGGACTAGATAGCCAGCTTGGCAGAGGCAAATATGGGCAGTTTTGATCCCCCTCCCGACTCCCTAACAATAGAGTTTACAATGGTGGCAGAGGGGGGCGACAGGGGAAGAACAAGGTTGGGTGGGGGTCTTTTATTTAAAAGTAATGAATATAATATGTAAATAGAGAGCCTTTCCCTTTGAGCAGCTCACAGCCAGCCGGCTCTCAAATGAAAGTAGATCAGTGCTTTCTTGGCTAATGGTGTGGTCTTCATCACAGAGGTTATCAGAGACTCCTTTGCAGAATGCAAATGAAACATCTTGAATGGCAAAAGGATCAAAGCACACCTAAACACTGTTCAGACCTGCTGTTCATATTTTTATGCTTCACAAAACTTGAAAGGAAAGAGAAATTAGAGTTGAAAAGAAATGCGCTTTCCACAGTGTACATCATTATTTAGATTTTTTGTGTGTTTATCCCTCTCGGATTACCGTGGTGCATTCTGAGCTAGGGCAGTAGCTGAGACGTGTATGGTAGAGGGCAAAAAAAAAAAAAGCTTAAGAGCATCCTGGCTCAGCTGGCCACAAGCTGTTTGACTTCGTATAAGTTATTTAAACTTTCCTGCTTCCACTTCTATGTCTGGGAATGGGACTAATAATACCTCATCAGGAGGTGAGAATTAAATAGATATTAAAGCAGTACTCCTCAAACTTTAATGTAATACAAATCACCTGGGGATACTCTTCATAATGAAGAGTCTGTGTAATTAGTCACTAGGCTTGGGGTGGCTCCTGAGAGTCTGCATTTCTAATCAGCTCTCAAGTAATACTGATGCTGCTGGCCTGTGGGGCCCACATCTAGCAAATATCGGTGGGAAACACTGTTATTCTTCCACATGACAGTGAGCTGTTTCCTTTTGCCGTTTTCATGAACTGCATGCGTTCCTTAGTATAGGCGCAACCGCCAATGATCTGATGCTCACTCCATGGCAGGTGCCGTGCAGTACATAGAGATTTTAGAGATTGGAAACCTGTTTCTCCAACCTCAGGAAGCTCTCAGTCTATTTGAGAACCAAAATCATCTACCACCATGAACAGCTCGGATGCTGAGAATCAAAGTCACCTACCCGCTTCTCTTCACGCAACTTTCTGTCTACATTAACATGACTTAGCATCTCCCGGTCTTCATTAATGTAACCGGCCTATTCCAAAAGACTCTTGCCCAGGCAAATAACTTGATTATTCATTACAATGACTTTCCCATAGTCCCATCAACTCTTTGACAGAAAGCAGCGATAGAAGAGTTCGCACCCTAATACTCTCTAAACGCCTTGCCTCAAAATCCTTGCTGGACTGTTTCTGCTCCTGACCCTTATCCAATCCTAGTTGTGCCCCACACCGAAATTCCAGCCTTGAACCAAAATGCGAATTCTCAAAACAATTCAATATCACCCTTCTTCTGATGGGACACTTCCAAAGCTCTGTAGAGGTGGTAAGACATGAACTTGACTCTGTCTGACGAACAGGCTGTATTGGTGACAACAGGGGAGCCAGCTCTGCACATGAGAATCAAAAGCATGTTACAAGGAGGTAAACAGTGGTGCCAAGGAGTGGATTCGGAGACTTTAGTCCCATCACTGGTCATTGCAATTAAATACCCAATTTAAGTATGATCCAAACCTACATCTACAACAAATTCCCTACCCCCTCTCATCTCACCCAGGCAGTTGGAGAGTATCACTGGTACCACTGCTGACTGTGATAAGGTACAAGATAGGTTTCTAGCACAATACTGCACAGGAAGCTCTTGAAGATATTAATGCAGACTATGGGATAGGGGGAAGTCTTTTGGTGGATGTGATGCCTGAACTAAGACTTGAAGGAAATTGGTTCAGAATTGGTGGTGGGGTGGGACACCCAGCATTTGGACAGATACTGCAAGATTATGACATTTTCAGAAAAATACACCATTGGAGAAAAAGCCTATTTGAGGGTAACAGTGAGACTTGGGGTTCTGTTATAAAAGAACAGGCTCTCATGTCATGTTAAACAGCCTGTGCCATGGCTACTCAAAGTGTGCTTATTAAGAGGCTCCCCAGGTGACTTTTATACACATCAAGCTCTAAGAAGCATTGCTCAAAATAATATTCTCAAGGCTATGGGAAACTATTGAATGATTTTAAGCAGGGAAGTGACATGATTAAATTAGCATTTCAGAAAAAAAATGACTGTGTCCTTTCACTCCTTTAGGATCTACATGCCAGGCATTGACCTAGGAGTCGGGAATTCAGCACTACTTAGGGTAGATTAGATGAACCTCCCCATTCACCATTCATTCAACAAACACTGATTGCATGCCAGCTTTGATCTGACCTCTCAGGCTTGATTTAGAAACAGTCCTCCACTGATGACTATGATGTTAATGCAGTTGAGTTTTGTCAGCTAGGACAGGTAATTGTTGAGAATCTCCTAGCATGCTTTCCTTGGGATGGCTTTGCGCTCTCAGGTGGGTGACTCAAACCTGAAAGGTTTTGTTGATGTAATTTTATGGCACTTTTATTGCGGTGATATCTGCTGTATTGGAACTTGACCCATGGTACAAGTTGTAGTACGAGATACCAATCGATATTGGTTTTTAAAATGAACAATATGAGACGCACGGCTTGCAGATTTAAACTTTAATATTAGAGATGATAAGATCAGTACTATTTTTTGCTAACATATGCAGAGGATTGTCCTTTTGTGACTGAAAAGCAAAACAATAAATTCTAAGCATGTGGAATTTCTGTCTTTTAATAATAATCTTGGCCTTATCAGAGCTTATAGGCATTTAGTGTTAGGAGCTCAGAAAGCGGGGTAGCCTGTTTCATGCATGTTTTATTCTTGCTCTCTATGTGCAAACATAGTAAAGGTCAGTGGGCAATGAGTTTACAGTTTTACTTTATTCTGGGTAGCTTTGACTGTTTGTGATCTATAAGGTTGGCCTCACTATAGAAAAAGGTGACTACTGTGTGTAAATACAAAGCCACCATGCCCCTGAGTGAGTTTAGCTGCAAAAGCACTGAATTTAGTTCCGAAGGAGTGGGACTCGCAAATGGCTGGGTGTTGTTTCTCGAAGACCCTTCAATGGTGTTCTCATAGCCTCATATAGTGGGTGGAGGGAGGACCGCATACCATGGGCTCTGAGAGATTCCCTGAGGGAACAGAGATTCAGGAGGACTTCCCCAGGAGAAGTTGGTCTCGTACTGGAGTGGAACTGGGCCATGATGATCAACCTTCTTGCTGATGTGTGACTCCTTCCACCATAGGTGATTGTGTCGAGGAGTCCCCGTTAACCCATGTTGGATGACAGGATGTTCTGATGGGAAAATTGTGGCTCTGAAAGACGCCAGACCAAGGTTCAAATCCTGCCTTCAGTACTCATCAACTGCAAAACTTTGTACAAGCCCCTGAGTTTCTTTTTACAATTGGTTCTTTCATGGATATGACAGTGATGATAACAATAATATCTGCCTTGCAGCGTTGTTTGGAGGATTGAATACAATACAATGTATATAGTACATGGCACTTAATGGACTCTTGAAAATATTAGGCTCTTTCAGGTTATTAAAGCCCCCATAAAATGCAAATTTACCTAAGTCACAATAGACACTAATATTTCTGAACAGTTGAGTTAATTGAATTGGGAAGCCAGTTATAAAGAATAAACCCCGAGTAAAGAGGCTATCCATTACATTCTCTGAAGTGTGTGAATGTCAGAACAAAAAAGGGAGGCTTGTAGGAATAAGGCTAATATCCAAGAAGACCACAGGACTCTGTTCGCAGAACCTCTGAGTAATAGGACTGAACATAGCACCCAACCATCCATTTTCCAGGTGGGGACACCAAGGCCAAAGGAAGTAAAACAACTCGCCTAGGGCTTGGAGTGAGAACACTACAAAGCCAGGATTGAACACCTCCCCCGCTTGAAACAGAATTTTTAAGACATGTGAATAGTAAGATCAGCAAGGGGAATGGTGGGGAATTTTAAATTAGGATGTGGGATTGCAATCCCATTGCCTTTGTCTTCCTGACAGGAGATATCGCGCAGTGTAAATTGATGATACTCCCCAGCCTCCATATGGAAGTGTCAAATTGTGATCAGAGTTTTCTGCCATTAAACACTCAAGGTCCCCTACAATCATGACTGTGGAGAGAGGATGGCGCCTCCTAATATTCTTGCTGTCTCCGGGACTCTGACATGCCTTTTCCATAATGATCAATGAAGATGGACACCAAAGAGAGCACAGTCAAGTGACAGCTTTTATACTGCTGTCCTGAATCAATTCAGAGAGTGCCATGGATGTGAAGCAACAGGAACTGCCATGGAGACCCTGCTACACAGCCGTGACCTCCAAGGCAGCAGGCCTTTGGATAGTGTCTCCACGAAGATGATTCAAAAACATTTACCTCCAACCCTACTTCTTCTCTGACTCCCACTCTTGTTTATCCAAATACGCTCTTTTTTTTTTTTAACTTTTATGGGATGCCCAACAAGCTTTCAAAGAAGTGCAAAAACAAATGTTTGCTGCCACCTCCACCTTCCAGCATCTGGCTGTCTGCTCCATCACTTCCTCTGTTCTATCCACCCGCGTCCACCTTACAGTCATTCTAGACTCCTCTCCTCCTTTTATACCCCACACCACACTTATTAAAAAAAAAATCCCAGCAGGGCTACTTTCCAAAAATACCCGGCATTCATCTACTTCCCATTATCTCCACTACAAATGCCCTGGTTTGGAATCACCATTACTTCTCACTTGAATTACTGCGCTGGCCCGCTGCTTCCTCATTAGCTACTCTATCAGCCATTCTCCACTCAGCAGCTAGAGTGATCTATCGAAGCCTCAGTCAATTCATCTTATTTCTTTCCCTCAATGATGATCCCACTTGTACAAATTCATTGAAAAGACAAAATTATCGAGATGGAGAACTGCTTAGTGGTTGCCAGGAATTAGGGATGGGGATGACGAGTCTGGGCGGACGTGACTATAAGGGAGGAGCTCAAGTCAGTTCCTTTGTGGCACTGGAACCATTCCACATCTCGAGAGTGGTGCTGGGTGCATGACATTCTCTACATGGTATCAAGTTACAGAGGATACACATACAAATGAGTGCGTGCAAAACCTGGTGAGTCTGCCTAAGGCCTGCAGGCTACACCAATGTCCATTTCTGGGTTTTAATACTGGATAGAGTTATCTAAGATGTAACCATTAGGGGGAGCTGGGTAAAGAGTAGTCCAGCCCTCTCCGAACTATTTTTGCAACTTTAAGGCATCTCATTTATTTCAAAATAAAAAGATTATAAAGTAACCAAAGGGGAGAGGGGAGGGAATTTCAGGGGAAAAGGGGAAGGGATTATAGGAACAAGTATAAAGGACACATGGACAAAATCTAAGGGGGGTGGATATAGGAGGGAGGTGGGGAGCACTGGGGGGTGGGGGTGGACTGGGATGGGAGTAAAAGACAGAAAACTGTACTTGAACAACAATTAAAATAAAGAAATAAAGAAAAAAGATTAAAAAAATAGCTCACACATGTGCCATTCCTCAAGGCTTTGCATTTGCAGTTTCCTCTACCTGGAATATTTTCTGTCCTATATGTAAATGCCTCATTCCCTCACTTCCTTGATATTTTGGCTCAATAGACAGCCCCTCAGAGAGGTCTTTCCAGTCTGTCATATAAAAGAGCAATTCTTGTTTTTTTTCTCTTTCCCCCTTACTCTGCTTTAGTTTTCTTGTTAATACTATCATTTGGCATACTACCCATTTATTTGTTTATTTTGTAGTCTTTCTAAGTTCCCCCCATAATCTGCGCGTGGCCTACATGGAGGAACTTTGCCTGTTCTTTCTGTTACCCCTGTCCCTAACGCAGGACCTGGCCCATAGCCGACACCCACTAAATATTTGATGAACGAATAAATCAGTGAACAGGTGAAGCTACCAGAAGGAAGGGTCACGCAGGATGGTTTAGCAGGAAAATCTTGGTGTTCACTTTTTACTCTGACAAAATTATGCACATTCCTTGACACTATTTGTGGTGGGGGGCAACACCTGGGAAAAGAGAGAAAACTTATTCTTACTGCTTCCATGATCCAAATGAACAGTGTTATTAGCAGAGGCTGTTTTACTTTTTATAATGTACTTGAGTGTTACTACGTCGAATGTATTATGGATAGAACACAGTACATATGTATAAAAATAGGTAAATCCCCTGGGAAGAAGAATGAGTGCAGGCGGGCTCCAGCTTCCCAGTAGGTTGCATTCTCCACATTTGAAAGGCAACTGTGTGATGATCTACTAGAGGGTGTCCAATGTTTCACTTCAGCCCTCCCTGTGCATTCAGGCATACACTATTCCTTGGAACCAAGCCTACCCCTAACCAGAGAAATCCAATGTGGTAAAGTTTGATAGGTTGGTCCACAAAATAGCTGTAATATTTTATAAGTACTGCTGGTCTGATTCTGTATGCTGGGAGGAGGAGTTCAAGTGCTTAGACTCGACGGAAGTTTCATGGCACATTTACACAAGAACAGCAATGCCATGTGCGGATGGACGTGTGGGCTTTGAAATCTGGCATGCCGTGGAATCAGACTCTCCCTCCGACACTTATTGCCTTTGTCCAGTTTCTTAAACTCCTGAAGCCTTCATTTTCTCAGCTGTAACTTGAAAATAATAATAATAAAATAATAATAATAATAATAATAATGAAGACTCTACCTTCCAGGACTGTTTTGAGGATTGAAGGAGGTGAGCATTTAGCACATAGCTAGAGTTGCATAACATTATATCCTATTACGGCGCTTTTAATTAGTCTGAGCTCTGTAAGTTATGAATGATGGTTTACACTTCTTGATAACCAAACAGCCTAACAGAGTCCCTGGTATGCTGTTAGGGCTCAATAGATGTTTGATGGATGGATATTAAATAAGAATATCGATTCATATAGTGGAGAGGGATGTATTATAAGTCAGGCAATAGGCTTTTAATACCTGAGAATACATCCCTCTAAGATGTTTTGTTTTTACCTTCTTCCCTTTCCCTTCTCAGTCTCAATTACAGGATTGCTTAAATATTCCTCTTCTCCCTCCCCTCCTTACCGTCCAGTGGGAGAGCATTGGGGAAACTGAAAAATAAACAGAGGTCATCTTGCATTTTTTCTTTTGGTTGCCACGTTTGAGTCAATATTGAGTAGAAGATGTTTTATTAAACAGATGTTTTCATTACAGGGGAAACATACTTTGTTTATACAGGAGAAGCCTGGGTTGCCCACTCTGGTACCCTTTGGCTTTAAGTATGTGGGTCCCAGCTACAGGCTGGGGCCTGTCCCAGCTCTGAAGTTCCTGTTGGCCCAGTGATGAGGATGTAAGGTGCCCTACAGAAGTCGTGCACTGGAATGAGCTCCTGGTCTGCCCTGATGAACTGCCTCTCTCGAGGGGCCATTAGTCCACTGGCTCATTCCTGATTCCCAGGCTGTCAAGCTAGATTGCTGACACTTGCTAAAAAACCTCCCCAATCCTAGATTAACACAAAGCATTTTGATCTCTGGAATTCTGGGCAACGATCCTATCTAGTTGTGCCCTACGCTCTCCTCGGCCCGTATGCACTGATATATTGCTTTCAGCCTTACCATTAAATTCTTATCTTCCTCCCCTAGAAATGAATGTGAAGAATCACCAATCTTCTCTTTGAAAGAGCTTAGGCAGTTTTAATCATCTCTAAAATAGCCTTAACAGACTGACACCAAATCACACCTTGACAAAATACAGTTAAACAAAAATCTAAATACCCTGAGGGGTAGTATGGAAATGACTGTAAGGAAGCAGTTGAACGATATAACAAACTGTGGCTTAATATTTAGCCTAAATTCTCCCTGCTGGGCTCAAGCTGATTATTTCCCTGCCTTTGATGGCTAGTGCAAATAATTGGTCCCATTTCTCTTTATCACCTCCTTGAACTATTAAATCTCCCCTTGATGTTTTCTCATGCGTGAACATGCCAGTACCATTTGCCCTGGTTTTATAAATAATTTTCAAAACTTATCAAGCCCACATAAACTACACAAAATGTACACAGGACCTGCCAAAAGTTCCCAAGCATAGCTCTCCTGTCCATATAACCCCATTTCTCTATTTTTTTCTTTCTGCTTTATATAGCTGGTGACTCAGACAGACTGCCTATGGAATTCACCTGTGCTTTTTTTTTGAGTTGCCTGGCTGATCTGCCCTGGGTTATTCTGTGTGGATTTATCCTCTTTTAGCCCCTAGATATGAACTGCACAGAAAGACATATACTAGTACATTCCTAACTGGCCACAGAACTAAGAAGTACAGCATCTTCTTCATCAAGGCAGGGAAGCCTATGGCTAAGTCTGTAACATTGATATGGATTTATCAAAAAGGAAGACCATGAATGGGTTCCACTACGGTTCATGATTTTGGGGCCTTGTTTAGAAGTTACTGCCTAGATGAGGGTGGTTAACTGATCTACATAAGTTTGCACTGCAAATGTTGCTCCCACCACACACACTTGGTATTATGGGTTTGTTCTTTGAGGTCCTGAGTCCTGAAGAACAGAGTTCTCATAGGCTCCTAACAAAGAGCTTACTAGGAAATAAAAAAAAAAAGGCAAAGAAAGGGGGTATTTTTTTAAACCATCACCTATTCATATCACTTCTATCTTGACACCTTAACACCCTAAGTGCATAGGTTTCATGGCTTCATGGAGCAAACTGATTTCCTTAGTAAATATTTCCTGATTATTTTCCATCTGTTAATAACTATGTGCTGTATGTTAATGAAACTCGGGGATTTCCCAGGTAACGTTGTCTAAGTAACAGCCATTATTTTATTTTATTTTTTGATTTAATCTTTATTGTATTTCTTCCTTTACCACTTAGTCCCATTATACCGCCCTCCCCCCACCAATCACCACACTGTTGTCCATGTGCATTCTTTTAAAAAATGAACATTGGCCTGCCAGTAACCATGAGCATACTTTTAGCTGCGATAAGTTTATCTGAGTGAACCATTTTTATTCTTGCCATTGATTTCTGCAAGATTTTTAGACTGGGATCAGGGTCAGGGACTCTGTTCTCCACACGATGATTCATACAGAGTTAAAGTCTTAACCTTGGTTTACCTACCAATATGTTGCTCTAATCAAGCTGGCTTCCACCCTGTTGGTTAAATCAAACATCTACAATGGTTTCCCAAAATAGTGAATTAGCAGTATAAATTCATTACAGGAGGTTGCTATGCATCCATATACAAGGTGATGCTGGTGAACCAAGAAAATATTGACAATCTGAAAACAAACGCTGTAGGAGGTCTGGGTGACACTGGAAGTAAAAATTTTAACAATAACTATAAATGTGGCCTCTCCATGTGTCCATCTGTCCACAGTCTCATGCCATCTGCCCCTTCTCTAGAGTTGCCATGGAAGAGAAAGTTCCACAATTTCAGCTACCTAATTTTTATTTGGAGAAAAGATGGGCGTTGTTTTCAGTTTTGAGATAAGAGTTTTATCATATTTGTTCATTCCATCATATTTCTCTTTTTTTGTTTCCACTCATCTTTTTTCCTTAGAATGTGTACATTCTTTATTTTTGACATCAACATAATGACAACAAAGAAAAGTTGCACATAGTATTACCTTCTCAATTTTGCAAGAAAGACAGGAAGGAAATATCATCAAGCAAGGATTTAATTTCAGTATATGTGGTAATAGTTTTTTTTTTTTCCTTAATGATTATCCCCACGATCTCTGCTTTGGCAAGTACTTTCTCTTTTCTCCTAATTTGCATCTGAGAATTGAGAGTGGGTTGTACCCATTGGTATGCATGTTGCAATTCTGCTATACCTGTTACTTTTGATATATTTGCATATTTCCCAAAGAGAAAACATTAAGGGTATGAGAATAACATGGATGCTGGAATAATAAAATGAGAAATTCTATGTCTGTTAATTCTTGTGCTGGTAATTTTCCTTTTAGAGTCATCCCTCTTAAGTCCCTTGCAACTTACATTTCCCCAAATCCCTTGCAATCAGTTTCCTATTGGATTTGGCCAATGGGAAACAATGATGGGAGATTGGTAGGTGGAAGGAAGAGAGGAGCATGCTCCTCTCTTACCCTTTCTCTCTGCTTCTTCTGGTGGCTCCAGCAGGCATTGCATTTTCCCTGTAGTTCCAGGTACTAGAAAGACTCTCCCTCCTCGGTTTCGACTTCCAACCAGCAGCATCTGTCCTGACCACCTACAGCCCTTGGTTTGGCTCTTGGGCCCTAGTAATGTCCCGTATTCCCTTGTTCCTAAAGCCCTAGGTGTAGTAGTTGCTTCCCATAGATGCCAATCTTTGGGCTGCCTCACTATCCCTTGTTTGACTTTATAACTGTCTTGATGTTTTTGCAACTAGTTCCTCATATGAAATTTCTTGTACTGCACCAGGGTTTCTCAACCTCACCTCTACTGATATGTTGACACCGGTGATCATTTCCTGTGAGAAGCTGTTCTGTGTCTTGTAAGGTGTTTAGTAACATCTCTGCCTCTACCCATGAAATGCCACAGTAACACATCTGCTGACAATAAAAAAATGTCTCCAGATATTGCCAATCGTCCCCTGACAGAATCACCTGTGGTTGGGAACCGCCATATTTGACTAGGACAGCTGTTTTCCTGATTGGACCCTAATTGATATACTCCCTCAAACTGTATTTATACCTATTATCCTTTTCAATAAGATTGGAATAAGATCAAATGGTGATATATATTATATATATATTATACATATAGGATCAAACATCTGTTTATTTAATACAGGAAAACATAATCAGAGAAGCACAGTTTTAGGCAGAAAAAATACACAATAATAGTTCTTATTGCCACCACACATTATGGTCAGGCAAATTTTTCCTCTGCACTAATGTCCTCTCATCAATAAGTGAAAATATCCTACCCTGTACTCTGTACTTATTAATCCTTCCTCTTCTAATGTGTCTGTTCCTAATTTTATTTTTATTGCCTTTGCCCATGGCTAATTCTAGCGGCAGGATTTGAAAGGATCATTAAGTCACACTCTTATTCACACCTTGTTGAACTAGTATAACAGTGAGGTTCAGTGAAATTGCATTAAGAACTCTCTTTGTGTGCTTAGTTGCCGTTGTAGAAAAGCAATACCCAATTTCATCAGGGATGAATGAGAAAGGAATAGTGAAGATAACTTATATTGAATTGTTGCTACATAAGGTAATTTGAACAAATGGACAAATAAATATGTACATATTTGTTTGAAATGCAAGTCCATAGACCCATATTTAAGATGGTTTTCTTCTATATTAAAATTCACTTTTATCATTCATCCATCTGATAATCATCTAATAGTTATATAAACAAATGCTATGTTTTAAGTATAATATTCATGTTATCAATGTTACTCCACCAAAATTAAAAGTAGCTAATTAAAGAAGAAAAAATCAGCCCTGGCTAGTGTAGCTCAGTGGATTGAGCACAGGCCTACAAACCAGAGGATCACAGTTCGATTCCCAGTCAGGGCACATGCCTGGGTTGCAGGCCAGTTCCCAGCAGGGGATGCATGAGAGGCAACCATACATTGATATTTCTCTCCCTCTCTTCTTCCCTTCCCCTCTAAAGATAAATAAGTTAAAAAATATTTTAAAAAATAAAGAAGAAAAAATCAAATTCTGCTTCATGGCATAGCAAACATTCTTTCCCCTTAAAATACTGGACGACTTAATCAGTCCAATATGTCCATAACTCACATAAAGAAACATGGACAGGATTAGTAAAGTAGAAGAAAACGAAAGTCTGATAGATTTCTAATTTCATAAATTCCTTAATTTAGGAGATCATCAAATATATCATTGATTAATTATCTCAGGGAATGGCGTGGTTTCAGAAATAAGACAAGACAGAACAAAAGGGCTGAATTTCCCTGAATGATCTGTATTCTATACTTTGTTAATTTTAAACTCAATAATCCTTTTCTAATCTGGAGAAGGTTTTTTTTTTTTAAATAATCATTCAGATCATTATTCCTAATGATATTAGAAAAAGAGAAATGAAAACACATCACAGGTTATATGATAGAAGTCATTCAGACTTTATAAGGTACTTGGCTTTAAATATTTCTGTTTAAATTCATACTATATTGAAATATAATCCATGTAATGTAATATAATAAACCTTACACTTATTTGGAACATATCAATTTCTGAATATGCCATAAAATCTTAATTTAGCTGGAATGCCCTCTCTCTGTCTTCTCTAGCTAGTGAACTTTATTTCATTTTCATGGCCAACTGAATGCTACCAGAACTGTTAAACAGCTCTGAAGTCCTATAGCTGGAGTTATTTCTGTCCCCTGTGCACCCCCTCTTCACCCTCCCTTACGTATATAGTGTTTCCATTTTAGATTTATAATCTTCGGTAAGTTGTGATTTTGTCTGTATGCCTCACTTACATGTGATCTCCCTGAAGTCAGAAACCATAAGTTAATCAACTTTCTATTCATGGAATGACTTCCTTACAATCTCATTCATATGTAGAGGCCATTAAAAACATGCTTATGAAATTGAATTAAATATTTTTAATTGATTTGCACTCAGAAATGAGGTAACACTTGAATGCTTTCCATGATAATTGCCAAGCAGCAGATCAAAATAAAGATGATGTGGACAAGTGTTCTAAGGACATTAAATGTCCAAGAATATTTTTTCTTAATTTTGACCTAATTTCTTTTTCAGGATGAGATGCCTGAAAGATTGTGACACATTCACATTTTTAGCAACGTGTGGACTTTTAGGGTATCCTACACTCATGACATATTGACCAAACCACAAGGGCCCCTGAAAAAAACACACAGACACAAACATACATGCATCATGAACATGACAGTATCCCAGAAGAGGAAGTCACATGCGCACATAAAATAATACACACACCTTCCTCAAAAATCACAAAAGTGTCTGTAGTAAAGCCAGAGTTATAAGCGAATAATCTGCCTGTATATTTCTGATATTTTCTGCAAAACCATATAATAGACTAGGCTAATCCATTAAAACATTCTAATTCTAAGGGCACCTTTCCTTTTAATATAATTCTGAATGTTTACCTGCATGCTTTAGGAAATTGATTTTATTTAAAGAAAGATGGAAGACTCATCTTCTCCTGTTATTTGATCAATGTGCATTTAACCTGTTGCAAGATTATTCTGTTTCATTTTTTATGAAGTAGCCCAAGACAATATGTGTGAATAAGGAAGGATACTTGGTACAGTATTGCTCTGTGTTCACATTATCAAGGTGAAGAGAAATAAAAACAAATGGTACAAAGCTACATAAATTCATTGCTAATTGTCATAGAAAAACTGGACAAGAGAAAAGGATGTAAGTCTGTACTTAGATAAAAGATCTTACTTCATACCAGCAATTTTCAATGGGTGTGCTATAAGAATGTTTAAAACATGCAAGACCTGCCTGTTTAGTCAGAGGCACTGACCTCTTTTTCCTTAGGTTGTCAAATAAAACAATGACAACAGCCAACACAACAGCTGTCCAGTGTGAATCAAAGTTATATCTATTTTTTTTGTCAGATGGACAAAAAATATATTTTTGGGTGTGCCCCAGAATTTTAGTAATTAGTTCATGTGTGCCATGAGATGAAACGAGTTGAAAATTGCTGCTTCATACAAATTAGAAAAATGGTGAGTTGATTAAGCACTATAAAAGTCAAACAAAAAGTGTGATCCTGCATCATTACAATTTATAATTCCCCTGCCAGAAAAAAAGACACTGCAAACATATGAATATTTTTCTGTGAAAATGAAGTTGCTGGCGACTAAATAAGACTGGCTAACAGGCTTCCAACTGCGCTTCTAACCACTGTAATTGCACTGATTGGACCTTATCATTAACTATGTTTCTAGTCCTGATAACAGATCATCAGAAAAGGAGAGAGAAAAAGAAAGAGACAAATCTTTTAGGTGTTATAGTCCCTAATTACAGGCTCTCACACACAGTTGATGCCTGTTGACAAATTGTTACCTCTGAACTATAGGCCTCAAGCAAAATGTGGCCCCCTGCCTGTTGCAGCCAATGCAGTTTGATTAGAAGGGAGACACGCACCTTCATTCAGTGTTGTCTATGGCTGCCTCCACATGACAATGGGGAGATCGAGTGGTGGCCACGGAGACCTTACAGCCCGCCAACCCTGAGATATTTACTTTCTGATCTTTTACAGAAAAAGGTTGCTACTGCCTGCTCTAAAACAATGATGCCTTTTTAAGCTGTGGTAAATTAAAGAAAACAAAGCTATTGTAACAGGGTGCAGCCAAAAGGGGGGGCCCAAAATAGGGATATGGAATGGGTTCCAGAGCTCAAGGTGTCAAGGAAATACTAGAAAAAATATATATAGGATGTCCTCACCCCCACAAGTCTGAGCTGGGGGAATGGGATACATGGAGCAGGAACATGCAGAGATGTTTTGTACAGCAACAGTTTTGCAGCTAACCTCTGGCATGGTCATTTAACATATCTCTAACCTTTAACTGGTTTCGCAGATATGTTAAATAGCTGCAGCCGTGCTTTGAGCCAGGGGGCTTGGGTGGAAGTGACTTCTACCCAAGATGTAACTGGGGGACAGCTCCCCCTGGTTACAGCGCCTGCGTGAGAGTTTGGAGATGATTGGCTCCATGCCATGGGGCCACGACTGCCCAGACTCACGATGGCAGCCCAGTAAAGCTGGAAGGATACAGGAATCCTGGCAGGAGTAACTGATTGTAGGAGTCGGAAATGGGGCTGCAGAGGAAGATTGGCCCAGGGATTTAAACCCAGGTGTGGCAGCCATGCAAGAGAGGACCACACAGCTTTGGCAGCGTGGGGACCCCATGGCTTTGGGGTGTTCCCTTTTGCTATGTGGCTTAGGAAGCAGGAGAGACTTTGCCTGGAAGAAAAGGGGTGAAAGGAGTCTTGCTGGTGGGCCATGAGAAGGTGCCACATGGCTTTGGATTAACTGGAGATCCTGGCGGTGACATAGCTGGTGGTGCCAGGGACCTGAATCACAGACTTCTACTTCTTTTCCTGAGATCCGGTACCCCACACTAGGGCAGAGGGAGAAGGAAGGACTGTGTTTGTCTGCGGGTATCCTAAAGGACTTTAGTATTTTAATGAAGACATTGGGTCACTACTTTAAGTCTGTATAGCTTTTAAATAAATAATTCATTTCCTTTGCACCAATCTCTGGCATTGAGACTCATCTTCTCCCCCGCAGTGGGCAAGGCAAACCTAGTAGGTGTGGGGGGAACTCCCAGAAAAAAGGGGGGTTCCTTTTGGTAATAGTATATTGTACACTTCTCCCTTGGGTCCGTTCTGTAACACTATGACTCACAAGTATTTTATTTTAAAAGTAAAATTACTTTTCTTCTTCCATAGATTTTTTTCTTTTTCCTGGAAGGACCCTGGTTTCCAATTTCAAGGAGCCACCCAAACAGAAGCACCCTACTAAATGTGTAACTTGTGAAGGTTTGAATATACTTCCTGGCAACATGCAATATGTTAGGATGCTAGAAATATGTCTGCCTAGTACTTATAAGGGGAATATATGGAGAGTCTCTTTTGAAACTTTGAAAAGATTTATTTTCTATTCTGGAGGCACTTTAGTATGAGTTGAAGGTTGCATAAAAATATAGCAACTGGCATAGTCAGAGTGGTTATTCTCTAGGGAAACATTTGGTCCTAACACAAGACATGTTGGAAACAAATAAACAAGCCAATAAAATCGGCCAATAGAAACTTAAACTCATACACACTCATGAAGATATATGCTTAGGCCTAGCACCTCAAGCAAATCTACCTTCATGGATCCTAGGCTATTTTCTAGCCTTTAAATCTTCCTTAGAGGTTATTCTCAGGTGCTTTTGAAATTTGAAGCTGATGTGACCACTTGTATAGCCCTTACATTTCATAAATAAAATTCACTTACTGGTTCCTGCATGCTTCTGCGGGGTGTCTGTATGATATAAACAAATGTGTCCTTTAGGTGTATAACTGTGACACTTGGGCAATAATATACAGTCTCACGTTCATTAAGACATTTATCTGAAACACTGCGTCCAGGAGAAGAGGCTAAGAACAAACTCAGAGGTGTGAAAAGATGTGCTTCAAAAACGAGGGCGAGTATCAAACTCATCATCTCACTAATGACACTTTAGGCACCCTCGTTCTCTCGACCCTCTCTCAACATACAAAGCTAGTTCATTTTTAGGGCCTTCATACCCAGAATGCTTTGCTCCCAGACCGTTACCTGGTTGGTTGACTTTTATTTATTTATTTGTTTTTGGTAAATAACGGCTTCTTAGAAATGAACACCTCCGTGAAGTCTTAAAACAATTTCTAAGCTTTTCTAACTCTCTTTGAATTCTCTGCATAGCATTTCTCACTTGCTGACAAAGGTTTTCCCCTCAGTATGTCTCCTGGCTCAGTTGACTAGCATCCAAGCTGATCAGAGTAGAGACTTCTTATTCTGTCGTCTACATACTATGCAGAACATTGCTTGGAATACAGTGACCACTCGATGCATTAATCAATATATTCAGCTTGGAAAGCCAGAACCGCAGTTGTCCAGATGTGGTGCTAAGCATGGACATAAAAAAAACAGTAAAGCTTTTTTTTCTGCCCTCAAAGTGCCCCTAATCTGGTTGGGGAGAAATGCTCACATACAAACCACACAATTGTGCCACTTGTGGAACTATCCAGCACATTACTAAAACAAGTGTTTTCAGAACACAGATAGTAATGAAGAAGACTGCCCTGGCTGGTGTGGCTCAGTGAACTGAGCCCCAGACTGTGAACCAAAGGGTTGCTCGTTTGATTCCCAGTCAGGGCACATGCCTGGGTTGTGAGCCAGGTCCCCAGTAGGGGGCACACGAGAGGCAACCACACATTGATGTTTCTTTCCCTCTCTTTCTCCCTCTAAAAATAAATAAATAAAATCTTTAAAAAAACGAAGATCAGCAGACTAGAGGACAGCAGAAACAGGCGAGAATTATTATAGGTGCTATTTTAGATGAGTATAGGAGAGGTGAGGAATGAAGGGTCCAGGCATATGCTTGTCACAAGTGCCCTGACATGAAGCGAAATGACATGCTTAGGGACAGGCATGTAGTTCATGATGGCCACCTCTCTTCCTGACATCCCCATTTTATTTCTCTGACTGCCTACTCTACCCTTCACTTAGAACTTTCACAGATATCTCGAAATTAACACATCCAAAAGAAACTCATGCCTTCTTTCTCTCCAAATCGCCTTTTCCCTTGTTAGGCATTTAATTATTCATTATTTCTTCAACATAATAGCATTTACTATTTTAACATTTCCATAAATGGTAGCATCATCTCCCAAGGAAGAGCGAGTCAGAAACTGGAAATCACGCATGACTATTCCCTCCGATGTTACCATATATTCATTCAATCTAACACCGACTTCTGTGAATTCTACCACCTGCATTTTTCTCAGATTTGTCCACTTCCTGGAACCCTCACTAGCACCACCATAGTCAAAATCACTGCCATTTTTGCCAAGTTTACAGTAATAGCTTTTTTTTTTTCTTTCAGACTTGCTTCTCCCTGACACATTCTTCATTCTTCAGCAAAAAAAAAAAAAAAGTCTGAATCTCAGTCCTCATCATGATTCTTTCCTGTTGCCCAGTATCCTCTGACTTCCCGAAGCCCACAGGACAGAACAAAAGCATCTCCAACAGGGGCTAAAGGCCCTCCAGGCTCTGGCTCCATTTCCTCTTGAGCTTGGTCTCTTGGCCCCCTTCCTTTCAAACATACTCTCATCACACTTTTTCCATCCCCTCACAGTGTGACATTCTCCCTTCTAGATCTTTCCATGAGCTATGCCCTCTGCCAGGGAAATTCTCCCCCACCCCTCGCAATATCTTTCTGAGGTCAATTCTTACCTGTTGAAATAGCCTTCAATTCCCTGTTTAAATATCGCTTCTTCAGAGAACCTTTTCCTGACATAGATACAAATTCAGATTCTTTTTACTGTATTCCAAGTGGTTCTCATGCCTCTCACCCGCTCTCTCATTCTCTGTCTCACGCATGCCTCCTGACACTCATCAGAGTTGATTACTTGTGCAAAGTCCGACATCCCTGCTGGGACCGTGTCTGTCATGTTCACTTTTGTACTCTTGGCATGTAGTTATAATTAATAATAATAATGATTACTGAGGAAGCTAGATAAATACTGCTTGGATGAGTGATAGCTGGATGAATGAAAATGAAATGATGCAAAGCAGTGAGGTGATAGAAGAGAGGACTGAAAATGTAGATGAGAGCCAGATTATAAATGCCTCGAGAAACATTTCAGAGGTCGAAATGACAGACCACGGGTACAGATTTGAGTGAGAAAGAGGCAGAATGGCTAGAAGTCATCTAGGGTTACTGCAGGATTTCTTTCTTTCTTTTTTTTTTCAGTTTGGGTGACCGGGGAATGATGAGGCCATAAGCTAATATAAGAAATACAGAATGAAACACAAGCTTGAGAAATGCTAGAAAGGGCTGAGACATTTCTGAATTGATGGGCCGTTCAGCACATAGCAAGTCAGGGTATGCAGTAGGCATGTGGAAATCTATCTTACGGGCAGAACACACGATGAGCCAAAAGCCTGAAGACCATTTTTAAATAATTAGTGGCAATAAATTAATTTTAATGTGCACTAGAAAGAGTGGTATGAAATATATTAATGAGGCTAAGTATTGTAAAAGTTGGAATAATGTGTATTACTTTATAATCTAACAATTACATATTCCTTGGTCCTCCCATGCCAATGAAGATCTAATACAATGTAAATTCTCTATCTTTCTGACCTGAAGTAACTCTACAATAGAATTCTGAATAGCTTCATTTTGTCCTGTGCCAGGCTGAGTTAGGCACTATCCCCTGAATGACTGGAACTACATTCACGGGAACTACCACACAAACTAGCCACTAACAACTATAGAAGAGGTTTTCTGTTTTCTAAAGTTCTTTTATCATGTTGGAGGTGATGACGGGAGAAACAGAAAAAAGTAAAGCAGAAATGCATCAGACCTCCGAGGTATCAGACTTGTTTTGGAGAAACTGTTTTCATTCCACTGGTAGTAGAAGCAAAGGCCGAGGGAATGAGCTTAGTTCGGGTGAGTGTGTTTTGGGACAAAATGCCCCGAGAATGAAAGGTAACATTAACGTGTGTTAAGTTAGCACAACATCCAGAAGAACATTCAGGTTTATTAAACCTATTACCCTAAGCAAGATTCAGAAGTTAAGTTGGTGAGAGATGGTCACTAGTGCCTGGCTCTAAGGAAGAAATACCCTTACAGGAAATAGTAAACCCCATCCTTCAAAATCCACAAAGTGTTGTCTTGGTGTTAAATTCTAAAAGGCATAAGCCCCTGGCGGCACACCCTGATAATACTGACCATCTAAAGTGACAGGATTATTGAGAAATGCGTATCAAATATACAAAGTAAAAAGGGATTTTTAATGATTTTTTGGATGGATCTCTGATGGATTGAATGCTTGGCATGAAAACAGCACTCCTGGCGTTTTATTCAGGAAAAGACAAGGTGATGCGGCCTAGGTACGTAGCTTTTCGATATAAGGAAAGATCGTGGACTTTCCAAAGGGAAACATGGACAGGAGGTCCTTGGAGTTACAGAATTGCAAAGCTGTAGGGTCAGCAGCTCTTCTGAAATAGTCATTTGGTTATAGTATCACCCTTACCTATTACCTCCAGCCAGGTTTCCAGTAGGAGAGAGAGAGACCAGACAATGAAGCTCTGATTTATAATGAAGGTATAGTGAGCTCTAATGGAGAAAGACAGGTATGCTTTGGATACTAGATGAGCAGATGGTTATTAACATACTGTTAAGGAAAACTGAGAAGCCTGACATGTGTTAGTGGCCTGAGGAAGACCTTCCTGGCCTCACGGAGAAGTGGGCCCATAAGGCCAGCTTTGGATTCAGCTTGAACCTCGTGCAAGAAGTTGTGGATCTGTTCAAGCATCACTGAGTCTCCTGAGGGACGCACTGCAGGTTGATGGCTCTCTATCCTCATGACGTGTGCCTGATGTCATGGATCTTTTGTTACTCGTAATAGCTAAAGTATAGATCTTTACAAATGGTTTCCCCCTCCCTAAATGAGAACCGATTCCAACAGTAACATTGGTCTCATTTGTATTATGCTTTTGGGAGAGGGAGCAGGGGGCCGGAAATTGCCCCTGACATACACCATGTTATATAAGCTGCAGTCCGTGGCACACAGCTACACTCGGGGAAGTTTACCTTGGTTGTGAAGGTCAGCCATTGTATGTGCTGGGAGGAAAATGTGGCCAAGAAATGCTATCCAATAAGAAAGAGCTCTTCCTTATCTGGACCATTTCTGTAATAGGCATGAAGTGCCACCTACTGAGGCTACACGAAAACTGTAGCAGAGCTTCCATGGCCATTTTTACTGGATGCAGTCTTGCCTCCTGCTCAGCCTTCTAAGATAGTTATCTAGAACATACAATAGAAAATCCTATCATCGGAAGTTGTATTTTATAAACCCTATTTTATTTATTTTTTCCCATTGCTTTCGATGAGAGAGGAAGTGGGGGGGTGCAGAGAGAGAGAGAGAGAGAGAGAGAGAGAGAGAGAGAGAGAGAGAGAGAGAGAGAGAGACATCCAAGTGAGAAAGAAACATCGATTGGTTGCCTTCCCATAGGTTCCCTGGTTGGAGACCAAACCCACCACCTGAGAACGTACCCCGAGTGGGAAGAGAATCCATGATCTTTTGGTTCACAGGACAATACTCCAAGCAACTGAGCCACACCGGCCAGGGCTACAAACCAAATTTTAAATGTTTGCTGGGTCGATTCAGTGGACAGATTTATTATTACTTGAGTATAGTTTTCTTTTTGTAACAACATGGAATATTACTGATTTTAAAGGGTCAATAGCATAATATTTACACCTAAAAGTAATTGCTTTGACATCTCCAGACTATTGTGTAGCTTATTATTTCCTGATAACTTTAGAAAAAGTAATACAATAGGAGGCAGATCTCAAATAGAGCAAGGAATTCGGGATTTATGTTATAATAGAAAAGGAGACAATAAAATGACAAGGGAATTACTAAAAATACAGTATATTTTCCATGTGCAAATAGATTTCTAAACCAATTTCAAAATAATGACAGCTGAGGTTCCTCTTTTACCCAATAAGATAGATCACGCCCATTCACTGTGCATTCCACTCTTTCCTCCAGAATTACTTTTCCCCACAGAATTGCAATTACGCAATTCTTTTAATCTTTTATTTTTCAAAACTAATAGAAATTTCAATTGGGAATTTAGTTGCATTTATTTCCATTTTAGCATTTTCATCTTTGAAAATAACCTAGCCAGGGGCAAGGTGCCTCTGAAAGCTTCGACGACGGCAAACCAAAAAGGGGAAATCTGTCAGCTTTGAAATATAAACTGGTGCTTTGACTCTGAGCAAAGCTTTGCCCGTTATACTCTTTCTCTTACTCTTCTTCCTCTGTAGCTTTCTTCTGCTGTCAGAACCTAAAATGCTAATCATTCTACTTCAGAAAATATATTTCACATCATTTCTATAAAACAAAATGAAAGGCATTGAGACTATAGATTATAGAAACTACTTTTTGTTTAACACAAGGCTTTATTTGATATTTAACTTTACATGTATGTATTTCACATAGATAGATATATATATACGTACACTCTAGAAAAATTTTATAGCCTCATTCTGTGCCACAGAAATCTAATATACTTCCAAGCTGAATTGTGGATTGTAGTGTTATTTGGATGGTGTATCATTAATGAACTTCAAAATGAGAGACAGATGTGAATAGATTCTTCTGGTTCTGCTGATACTATTCCCCATATAAGGCCCTTTGAAGAATGCATATGCATAAACACATTATATACCTGTGTGTATGGCATCAATTGTGATAACATAAAATAGATATTATATATATGTATATTTCTTTGTGCTAAGATTTTTCAATAGAGTCAACACCTAACGTCGCGCCTGGCACATTATGTCCTTAACATTAGGCCAGTGGATGAATAAGGTAAAGAGAAATGAGAGAAAAAAAATAGAAAAAGACCCACAAGTATTTCACTTATTTTACTTTATTACAGTGTATATGGTTATGATGCCTGACAAAATGTACTCTTTCCTAACATTTTAAAATCATTGAATAGTTTTATCCTGTAAATGATATTTGGCTATTCTGTCAGCTATAATTTCTTCATTCTTTTGTACAGCTTTCTATCCATCTCACAAGTCTAATTGGGAAAATATAAAATTAACACTTACAAGTGCCTTTTTTTCCTAAATGTCCACATTCCTTTTAATCTTCACAAGGAAAAGATCTTTTTTGCAGAAGAAACGGAGAACAGATTCTCTGAACAACTCGCCCAAAGAGGAAAGCCAGAATTTAAACCCAAGTCAGTGTACCTCCAAAACTTAGGTATTTTCCTCAAACCAGGTCACCTCCAAGAACAGCATTTTCACATTTGTCACTAACCTTGCCAATTTTTCCAAGATGTTATCAGTAGCTTGGACATTCCATAAATGCCAACTGTCAACAAGTGAAGTCTTTAAAATGTGGGTGGTGACAAAGTGCTCTGGTGGGATTTTTAGTTTACTCAGTGCCCATCTGAAGTAGACGCTTTGAGGACAATAAACCAGTGAAGTTTAATCAGTTGAGTAAATGTTTGGATAAAAGATGAAGCTTGTCTGAATAAGTAAAAGCCCTATTCTTTTGATCTACCCAGTAAAGTAAAAAATTACCATATAGTTAATTCTCAAAATTATAATTATGTTTTATTTAATTATTGTATTAGGTTAATACTGTTCTTTGACTTATTAATCCAAAAAATAGATAGCTATAGATAGATAGCACAAGAGACACTAAAATACACTCTTACTGACACGACGGAGGTGACATAAATTTATGCATACATCAAGGCAAGTGAAATTTCTGCATTTTAATAGTTTACCTCTGATATTTGCAAACTAAGAGCTTCACTGATATCAATGAATGATGTTGGGTTTGCAGGCTACATTGTGTAAATATCCTTTAAAAGTGTGTAGGTATGCATGATTTTTACATAAAGCATTTTTTGGAATAGTTACTATTATCTTTTTTTAACATTTTATTTATTTATTTTTAGAGAGAGGGAAGGAAGGGAAGGAGAAAGAGAAGGAGAGAAGCATCAGTGTGTGGTTGCCTCTCATGGGCCCCCTACTGGGATCTGGCCTTCAACCCAGGCATGTGCCCTGATTGGGAATCGAACCAGTGACCCTTTGGTTCACAGGCCTGTGCTCAATCCACTGAGCCACACCAGCCAGGGCTAAAATAGTTACTATTATCTTTTAAGTAGCAGAATGAACTTCTAGAATCTTTGCAGGAGCTACCAAGTAATACCTTCTTTTAGCAATACTGGTCAGGGGTCTGCCAACTTCCTTGCTTATGGAACCCCTCAAGAAGAATTTTGAAAATCTTTGTACCTGTTGCAATTTTGAAAATTATGTCTAGAGTTTTTCATTCTTAGTTTAAATGATTGTGAAGAATGTAATTTGAGGTATACTGTAAATTTGGATATTTTAAAATAAAAGATATATATTTATGCTTGAAAGATTTTATTCATCATCTTTCCTCATTTTCTAAAACAACATGTATATACATTTTCTATATTTTTTTCTGTCACCATAGGCTCCGAAGTGTAAAAACAACCTTTTGGATTGAATTATCTCTACAATTATTAATGGTGCATAATTTTAAAAACAGTATGCATATATTATAAAACTTGATAAATAATAAACATAAAAACAAAGTTTCATTGAAAATGCTTCTCTTAAGAAGACAGATGGGGGTTTAACAACCAATTTATGTACCTGTAGAAGAATAGACATTATTTCTAGAATTGGAAGAGTTTCAGCATCAATTCTATTCCTATTTTTCATTTTCATAGATGTAAGTGCTGATAAATCTTACTCAAATAAGTGAGTAGAAGGGAATAGAAGGAGTTTTATTATAGTAATGTTGCTTAATTCTGTGAAGGCCTTCTATATCAAATGCTAAAAGTACATGGCGATCCATCATCAAAACTTATTTTTAATGATCGGCTGACAACTCATCAAGCTCTCTCTTCAGGTTTAGTTGAAGGCAAAATTAGCGATCATGTTCCTTGAAAAAGCTATATTGTCCAATCATTGAAATCATTCCTGCTCCTCTTTATTTTTGGAAGATTCGACTATGATTCTAGGTGGATGAAAGATAAGTGTTTTATTTTTCCAGTGAGAGAAGTGGTTTAAAAAATGGAAGTGGGAAAGCAGAACCAACCTGGGGTCTTGACCGAAGGCATTTTACCCCAGGCAATCTAGTTTCAGTGAAAAGCACAAAAGAAAGTTGAAGATCTAGGAATAGATTCCCTTGAAATGGTTAGTGTAGGCAAATAAAGGGAGAGAGCAAAGGGAATCAGACATTAAGCTTGGTTGCTGAGTCACATATTAAGATCAGACAGGAAGCCTCCCTCACTAGGAAACCACAGCATTCATAGGCTCCCCCAGGGGACTGCTGCATCCCCTGCCCTCGGGACTTAATCCCCAAATTGGACAGGAAAAATCTCCCCAAGGAACAACTATTCCAGTACCAGGATTATGGAGGGTGAGAAGGAGGAGGGACATTCCCCTCCCTGGGACATGCGCTGTAGAAGTCACGATGATGAAAGGGGAGGTCCTTCTACTTTGAGGCGTGTGCAGTAGAAGCCAAGATGGCAACCATAAGGGACACTAGTGGAGCCTGGGAAAGGGATCAGGCTGGTTAGGGGGAGGGCCCAGCACAAGCCCAGGAAGGAATGGGAAAGAAATTAGATCATTTGAAAGAGAACCTGGCCTTTCCCAAGCCTGACATAATTTACTTCAAGCTTAACAAGGGCCTCTCTCCGTAGTCTGCCGTTTGCCTGTTCTCCGTGTTTTCTCTCTCCATAGCAGCCAGGTGGGCCCCAGTGCAGGCTGGAGCACAGCTCCAAGGGTGGGGCCTGCCAACAGCAATGCAGCACTGCCTGCAGTGCAATGGGAAACAGAGACTAAGCTAGCCAGTCAGGGACAGAGACTGAACTGGGCTACGCTTTGGCATCGAATGAAACAATGGCACAACATCTCTGGCCCCTGGCCCTTCTTCTGGGTTGATGAAGACAAGGCTGGGCTTCTTCCACAGCGGGACGGACCCCAGACACCTGGCCATGGATGAGGCACTGGGAACCGGAGGGCAGTCTTTTATTGCTACTGCAATAAATCTTACCATTACCCATCATGGTGCCACGTGTGGGTCATCAAAATGGGTTGCTCACGACTCTGTGGAAGAGCCCCATTTCCACTGGCAACGAAACTATTTAATTTGCCAGCTCCTTGAGAAGGTCTTCATGTACCCCCAGGTTATGTGAATGCCAGTACAAAGACACCTGCTTTCAGAAATTCAGTCATCGCCTTAGACAACAAATATAAACAGGCATATCAAAATCACTCGGTACCTTCTGCATATACTTCTTCAATTGTATATCACAGCTAATAGTTATGTGTTAAAATAAGGGAAGTTGCATTTCTGGAGGAAATAGCCTTTTTGGTATTTGTGTCTACATAAAATTCATAACTCCCTCCCTCCTATCCGCTAGCCACTGAATTTGTTTCTTTCAGTAGAAAAAAGGCAGTGCCAAGAGGCAGTCTCGCATAGTGGAGAGTCAGAGAACAAAGAAGCAGACCTGATTTAGAGTCAGCATTGCTAATAACTATCTGTGTTGCCTTAGGCGAGGTTCTCAACCTTTCTGAGTCTCAGTTGCTTCTCAAGGGTTCTCAGCTTTAAAGAAATGACGATGTCCAAGGGCCACCCCCAGGAATTTGGATTTGATTAATCTGGGCTGTGGCCTGGACCTGGGTTTCTTTATAGCTCTCTGGTTCATTCTAATGTGAAGGCAAAATTGGAAAAGCCAAGGTTGAAATCATCATCCATATAATGTTTCCACAAAAATCTATTAAGGAGCCTACCATAAGCAGCCTTGCAAGTTTCTTATGTTAAGGCATTTACATGTTATTTTTGAAAAGTCAACTGCTACTTGAAGAAAATAAATGTTATGTTTGTGCTTACCAGGGTTAAAAATCCTTTATACAAAAATGATGCAAAATAGCGAAGGCAATGTTGTCTATAATGGCTTTTTCAAACACTGAATGTATAGTACAGAGGCATCCCCAAGTTTTGCTGTTAGTTAATGTTGCCTCATGGTTTTAACTTAAGAACTCATAGAACCAAATATATACCTTCCTTGGGAGATTTGTAAGTGCAGTAGGGTCATGCAATTCCACCTTTTCTGCCTCTTGGATCTCTTCAAATTTATGTAATAAACAATTAGTTCTACTCAAGGTACACATCAAAACCTATTTCTTTGTGCTTGGCCAAGAAAAATCTCAGAGGCAAAGTAAATCAACCATTTAAATGAACAAGATCTGAAACAATTGAGCTAACCCCAAAAAGAAAATCCCCTCTTGAGGTGGATAATGTTTTACATTACAAGGTGAAATTGGGTGTGCCACTCTGCTTTTGTTGCTGTTTTCTTGCTTTCCTCTAATGCTCATGATGAAGAAGTGTGAATGTATTTCACGTCACTGTTTTATAGACGTATGTAGTCTATTCTTCTCAATCCATCTTTTCTTACTGGATTTGTCCTGGTAATTTAAATGTGTAACTCAAATTGGTCAGGTAGTTTAACTCACTGTTATACTTTATATATTTCGTCTGATCCAGTATGGACTACCTGATAGATTCTGCATTCCTTTTAAAATTTGTTAGAATCCTCGCCCAAGGATATTTTGCCATTGTTTTTAGAGAGAGAGGAAGGGAGACAGAGAAAAACATTTATGTGAGAGAGAAGCATTGACCAGTTGCCCCCTGTCTGTGCCTGGATCAGGGATCGAACCCACAACCTAGGTATGTGCGCTGACCCACAATCAAACCCACAACTCTCAGTTATAGGACAATGCTCCAACCAGCTGAGCCACACTGGCCAGGAAAGATTTTGCATTCTTAGTTCTTCTTTTTTTATTTATGTGATCAATAATTAATGACAACCACTGAGCTAAAAATCTTAATGAGAGGGCTGCTTTATGTAAATTTTTATTTTTCCTAACGATAATAAAGTACCATTTTCCACCTGTCTTATCACTTTGTCATGATCTCCTTAGGAATGATGGATGCCGAGTAACATATGTATGGCTTGGGACATGTATAGTGGAAAGATTTTGTTAAATGCTAGGTTGTTGTTTTGTTCATGTTTGATTTATTAAAAACATTATCTTGATATTGAAAAGTAACTCTCATTTGAATATCTTTGTTCTTGAAGTGAATTCAGCAATTGAAAATGGACCTTTTATTAGTGTCGTGATGGGGCAATTTCTGGGAGAGAGGGTTCACATAGACACAAAACAAACAAAACCAGTGATATTAGGAAAACAGCACATGTGAATTCGCAGCATAATTCTTACTTTTTCAGCAATGACTACCTAAAAGGAGTTAGACAGCAGTATAAAATATCATTTAAAAGATCATTTCAAACACAGAGATTCAAGTTTTAGCACCAGCTAACCCAAAGCGCAAGGGGCCATCCAGGGAAAAAAAGCAACAACTCATATGAAGTATTTTTGTAAAACTATGCCACCAATCAATATTTTAGACCCTTTGAAGATCATCGTCTTGGTTTTCAACCTTCACACTTTGGGGATAGGGGATATATATGTTTGTATCCTTTCTATTTCTAAAATAAATTGTTTCCGACTTAGCACCTCTCTTACAGAAGGCCCACTGCAAATGTCAATTTCTATAATTGACCAGAACCATCCTTATGGGGAACATGAGAAGAGTAGAGATGTCATTCAGGGTCATTTCATATATTTGGGTTGAAAAAACATTACATTTTTTGCATTTCTTTTTGTTGTTGTTTCCTTTTTTCTTTTTTATTGATTTTTCCCATTACTATTTATCCCCTTTATACCCTCTTCCACCTCCACTCTTCCCAAACCACTCCCCCCTGCCCATCAGCCATTTTGCCCCTCCCCACACCTCCCAAGAAGTGTAAGTCACAGGTGATCCAACTGGGAAAACTTCCTGTGTGAAAGGGAGTACAGAAGTTTTAAAAAGAGATATGTATTTGTATGAAAAAAAATTACAGAGTACTAGTCTCTGAAGGGCAGTGAATGAATCTAAGTTTTTGCTATGAAAACAGAAGTATAAAGATCACAGGAATATTTAGTCACAATATGCTGTCATTGAATTAAAAATCCATTTAGTATAAAGCCTGTAAAGACCAAAGGAAACCTACTTGTTTATAACAGGCATCTTAAAACTTTCTACCTTCTGAAATAAAATTTTAAAAATTTCAAAAACAGATGCTTCTTTTTTTTTTTTTCACGTTTCCATTAAGTATAATCTGGTTCCTGGGGACAAAAGGGAGTTAATGGCAGAAACTACATGTACAGACACAACGTTTAAATCTAAGTTTGCCATCAAATGTAACCACTTTTCAGTAATGCTCTACAGGAGTTGCAAAAAACTGTAGCAAAAGTTATTTCTTTGACAAGTGCGACATAATGAAGGGCACTGATTGGAAACACATGTCTCTGGTAGTGTTAAATTAGAATGTGTTACTTAAGGGTAAATAATTCCATCAGAAGACAGAAAAGGTAAACCAAACAGAAGCATAAAATTTGTATTACTGCAGTGTGGTGCAGTTATTACTTATAGAGATCACTATTATTTCATATACTTACAGGCTAATTTGACTGTTAGTGAAATTACTTTTCATACCCTCTTTGCATCTTAGAATTATGGTCAACCCCCAATGGTCACAGAATCTGTGAAAACTTTCTCTAAGTCTATTACTTATTTATTTCTACTTTGTTTATGCTTTCTTCGCTCTATGGAAGCTTTCAACTTCCAGTTCAGCCTGCTAAGTTTATGTCTTATGTTTTCAGGTTTCTTGCCTTACTAAAACACCTTCTCTCATGACAAATGCATAGTGTCCCACATTTCCTTTTATCATTTGCATGAGTTTATATTTCCAGTGAGCTCCTTAAGCTACATGGAAGTTATTTTTATTTACCATTAAAGGCACAGCCCCCACCCCATATGCATCATTAGTTAAACAGCATTTCATAAACAAAATAGGCTAGGCATCCAGAACAGAAATACTTTCTCTACCGTTTTTTAAAAGATTTCCGTTATTGTATTTTTAGAGAGGGGAAGGGATAGAGAAAGAGAGGAAGACAAACATCCATGTGTGGTTGCCTCTTTTACTTGCCCTACTGGGGACCTGGCCCGCAACCCAGGCATGTGCCCTGACTGGGAATCGAACTGGCAACCCTTTGGTTCACAGGCCAGCACTCAGTCCACTCAGCCACACCAGTCAGAACCCTTCTTGATCTTATTTGGATTTATTTCTGGACACTCAGTTTTAGTTCACGGACCCAGTGTCATACAATTTCAATTATAATCACTTCAGAGTATAATCAAAATATAGAAGAGTAAGCACCTTCACAAATGTATTCCTATTCATAAAGTTCTTAGTAATTTACACATACACACATTTTCTTCTGTATAAAATTTATATCATATTATTTCCTATAAACTTTGTAATTATTTCACGAAATTTCCACAAATGCACCAAAGGCATTCTGATTAGAACGGCACTGAACTTAAATGTTAATTTGGCAAGTATTACAGCTTCGTTGACCGGAAGGCTTGAAGCCCAGAACAAAGTATTCCTTTTCATTTACTTTTTTGTTTGTTTTTTAATTTTATTATGTATATTTTTGTGGCTTTTTCCCCATATAGAACCGATAATTTTCTTAACTTGATTCCTCCTTAGTTTATACATTATCAGTATTATGAATTAGACTTTTTCACTTGCAGTTATAGAATGTTAAGAGTCTAAAGAAAACCTATTAATTTTTATACATTTTCACTGTATTAATTCATTTTTAACATATTTTAAAAATTACTTCTCACATTTTAAACAATTCAGTCTCCCAGGCTTTCACAGTATATGTATAATCATGCTATTTAACAATATTTTTTACTCTTTGAAAATGTGCATAATACTTCTTTCTTTTTCTTGTTTTGACTTATGGGCTACAACCACCAAAGCATGTATGAAAACTTTGAAAAATAAAAACAGGTTGGGAATTTTCAGTGTTTAAAATGGTGGGTGTATATCAGGGGTTGGTAAACTACAGATAGCTGTTTTGCAAAGTCTGTTTTTATAAAAACAAATTTTCCCGTAAACACAGCCACACTCCTTCCTTTCAGCACTGTCCATGTCTGCTCTCACGCTACAACTCCAGAGCTGAGTAGCTGTGACAGACTGCTGGGCCCACAGCGCCTCAAATACTACTATCTGGCCCATTACAGAAAAAGAATGTAGACCCCTCTTTCTCCTCTTCCTTCCTTTTACTGTGTACCAGGCATAGTTCTAAAAGCTTTTCCTACTTAAACTCTTGTTATCCTCAAAAAGATCAGAAAATGGGTGGCCTCCCTAGCTCCATTTTACAGATGATAAAACTGAGGCATGGAGAAGCCATGTTGGCTGGTAAGTAATCAGGATTGTGACACAGAAAACTCATAACTTTGAGCTCACACCTGTGGGTTACGAGCCATTCACCAATGTTCCCATAGCACTTACCACACTATATTAATTGTTTGGTCACCTACTTTCTTTATTAGACCTGTAGCCGTATAAGGACAGGAGCCATATTCCATTGTTTCGTTAAGACCAACACCGAGCACATACTACCTGCTTCCTTTGATGTCGCCCCCTCAGAAAGCTCTTTCCCTAGACTCATGATGCTCTATCAGGGATGTTTTCCTTACAGTGAAACATCAGGGAATGTCTGAGACAATTCTTTGTTAAAATAAGAGAACATGTTCCCAGTCAGGGCACATGCCTGGATTGCGGGTCAGGTCCCCAGCAGGGGCCACATGAGAGGCAACCACACATTGATGTTTCCCTCCCTCTCTTTCTCCCTCCCTTCCCCTCTCTAAAAATAAATGAATAAAAATCTTTTAAAAAATAAGAGGGAGTGCTATTTGGCATTTAGTGGGTGCAGGCCAGAGATGTTGGTAAATGTCCCAAAAGTACCCTCCCACAAGAAAGACTTATCTGGCTGAAAATATCAATTTTTAGCAGTGGTTGGGAAACACTGTGCAGGGATTGAGGAATATTGAGAAATAATGCCCTAGGCAAATTGGCTTCTCCCAAATTTCAGAGTCATTTCTGCAGCTAATTGTAGTTATTTAATGTCTGTACCTCTTGTTCATTGCATTCTTAATTTTATCATTAGACTGAAAACTCCATCAGGAACCACATCTGTTCTGGTCCATGCTATATCCCCCGTGCCTTACACAATAAGTGATGCATAGTATGTACTCATTCATTATGAGTTGAGTGAATGAAGAGTAGACAACTCATTTAAGGTTTTATACTGAATACATGGTATTGCCAGGAAGTCTCTAAGCCTTTCATAAATATTGTTCTCTTCTAGACATATTTAAAATGTTTGATGTTCACTTCACCTTGGGATTGTGATAAGTGTGCGTTTATTCACAGTCACAAATTCTTTAAGAAATATCATTTCTATCATTAAAAATACATTTATGCCTTTTATATAGATATTCCCTGAGGTGTTCGTGGCAAAAAAAAAAATCACCTGAGAAGTAGGTTAGGATATTCTGAAACTTTAGTTTTTGTTAGTTTTGTTTTGTGCTGCTGTTATTCAAGATTTTTAACTAGCTCACCAGGCTTCCCTAACTCTGTAGGGCTGGCTCTAGGCAAACACCTGAAATAGACCGTAGTCCTCTGTCTGACTCCCTCTTCTTCCCTTTTACGGCTTCCTGACATCTCTACTTTGTTTCTCTCAGTCCCACCTTCTGCCCTGCCTCTCTTTTGTCAGGGGAATAAGACATAGAATCACAAATTCTTACAATTCCACAGGACTTTCAAAATCAACCCTGCAAATCACCCAACTGATTCATCAATCTCCTCTTACAGCTTCCAGATTCCAACTTCTCATCATCTTGCCTGTGTTCAGATATATTACATGCTCAAAAACACGCTACTTCTTGAGGCACCCAATTCCTTCTTTTGGAAGTTCTAACTATTAAAGGGATCTCTTCTGAGTCAAAAATCTGCCTCCCTGGAGCTCCAGTCCAGAGGCTTGGGATTTCTGTACTTCTCAGGGTTATTCAGACCAAGACTAAGTTCTTATCTGCATAATAATATTTTAAGCATTTGAAGACAGCTATCAGCCCTGGCTGGTGTGGCTCAGTGGATTGAGTGCAGGCCTGCGAAGTAAAGGACTGCGGTTCGATTCCCAGCCAGGGCACATGCCTGGGTTGCAGGCCAGTTCCCAGCAGGGGACCCACGAGAGGCAACCATACATTGATATTTCTCTCCTTCCCCTCCCTTCTCCTCTAAAGATAAATAATTTTTTTAAAAGTCTCTATTTGAAGACAGCTATCACATTTCTTCTCTGTGCTAAACATCCCTCATCCTTCGCTCACTAAATAATACAATGTTAACACTTCTCAGTCTATGAACAAATTCCATCTTTTCTCTGACTGGCTTAAAATGTCACATAGAAGTTGACTGTTCATTTAATCCCTTCATTCATTCTGGTGAAGGAACACAGAAATATTGATTGAGAATAAGTCAACATGGTTCCCTCCATTTTTTTTCTCCAACAAATATGTATTGTACAGTTGTTGTTTGCCAGGCACCACACTAGGTCCTGAATATACAACTGTGAGCCGATCAGACCATTTTACATCTTCGAGCTTATGATATACTAGGTGAGAAAGGCATTGGTCAAAACATTGACAGTTACAAGTGAGATTACAGATGTCATAGGAATTATCTGGAACTATAGGGTGGGGGTGTCAAACTCATTTGCACCGGGGGCCACATCAGCCTGGCGGTTGCCTTCAAAGGGCTGAAATAACTTTAGAAATGTAACTACTCTTTAACTGCTAAGGAGTTGAAATTACATTTGGCCCTTCGAAGGCAACTGGGAGGCTGATGTGGCCCCCGGTGAAAATGAGTTGGACACCCCTGCTGTAGAGTATCACAGAGCTTGACTTGAAAACTAGTATCTCACATAATCTTCCGCATGACCCAATTAATTATTTCCACTTGATAAATCAGGAAGCAAGATCACAGAGAGTTGTTTTTAACATGGATCGAGGATCTGGACCTCAAGAAAAGCCCCTTGATACCTCTCTCTATGAGAGGTGTCCCCAGACCTCAAAGCAAGGGCTGAGTGGTCCTAATTCATGGTGCAGTTTGGCACTGTGCTTCCTACCACATGCCAGACATGAGAGTCAGACAGGAATATCCAGAAATGAAAGAAACATACATCTAACAGGGGAGAGGTTTTAATGGTTCTTTCAATCACCAATATGAAAGGAATAAGCAAGAATGAACAGGCCTTTCAGCATTGTGAAAGTAGCCATAAGCCAGAGAGAAAATACACTAACTCCGCCCCAACCCAAAATCAACACAGACTGCATTCATACCCATGTGGAATTGTAACATCCATGAAACTGAATACATTTTAGTACAGTTTAAGAGAGGTTACAGAGTACCTTCACGTTGGAATTTTCATTTAAATATATAAAAGGATTACAGTGATATAAAGCAAAGGTTGTTATATTTCTTTTAGTTTTATGATCAAGTGGTCTTTAGACTGCATATGTGTTAAGTGGCATGACTACTTTGAAAAATTTTATTACATGTGGATCATAATGACTTTAGTGATTATAGATAAATTTTCTCTCATTTTTAAAGATATATTATTTTATTTATTTATTTTTAGAGAGATGGGAAGAAAGGGAGAAGGAGAGGAAAGGAAACATCAGTGTGTGAGAGATACATTGAGCAGTTGCCTCTTGCACGCCCCCTACTGGGGACCTGGCCCACAACCCAGGCATGTGCCCTGCCTGGGAATCAAACCCACAGCCCTTCGATTTGCAGGCCAGTACTCGATCCACTGAGACACACCATCCAGGACTAATGTTTTCCCACTTTTAATAATCAGTTATCTTCCAAGGTGCATACACCAGAGTTTTCTGGGGATAGAGCTAGGTTTGTATCATTAATATAAGTCCACAAAGTGAAAACACTGTTACTGAAGATTTTCAGGGGTCTCCACTTGATTAAACACTTTACATCCCCAAATATACATTCAAACAGTAAGCACCTAATGTAGTAAATTTTTAAAAAGACAAATACCATATGATCTCACCTGTAACTGGAACCTAATCAACAAAACAAATAAGCGAGCAAAATATAACCAGAGACATGGAAATTAAGAACAAACTGACAGTGATTAGAGAGCAGGGGGAGGGGATAAGGGTGGGGAAAGGAGGGACAGTTTTCAGGAACAACTTAAAAAGGACACATGGACAAAACCAAGAAGGGGTGGGATCAGGGGTGGGAGGAAGTGGTGGCTGGGATCGGAGGGAGTAGTGGGGGGAAAATGGAGACAACTGTACTTGAACAATAAAATAAAATAAAATAAAATAAAATAAAATAAAATAAAATAAAATAAAATAAAATAAAATAAAATAAAATAAAATAAAATAAAATAAAATAAAATAAAATAAAATAAAATAAAATAAAATAAAATAAAATAAAATGGCTGATTATTATTAAAAACAACAAAATAAAAAGCCTATTTTTGAACATTACAAAAACCTGCCAGCAGAACTTTATGAATGTCTTTTGTATATCCTTTTACAGATGCAAATCTTTTTTCTAGCACACCCCTTATGTTTTGTGCAGTAATGTAAACATCAATGGTAAATGGAGTGGGGAGGACTGAATGTGGGAGGTGGAGTGGGTAGGGTGGGGGAGAGTAATGGGGGGAAATAGGGACAACTGCAGGTGAATAACAATAAAAGAATGAAAACAAAAAATAAAAATAAATGCTCTATGGCTTGACCTCTGTGTGGGTACTGATGATGCTTTTAATATTTCACCTTTGCCATTACTCTGCTAACATGTCCTCAATAAATCAATCCCAACTGCCAGACAGCAAATAACCGTTTTGTTTCTTTTTCTTTTCCACATACAGAATGTTTCATAAAGACAAGCAGGAAAGTATAAGTAGGTTCTGGACAGCGCCTACTGTGTGCCACAACAGGCTGAGCTGAAATACCCTTTCATTTTGACATCTCAATTTATTCTAGTCCATGGTAAGGGTCTTCGCCTGGCATATCTGAATGCGATTAGGGAGGTCCCTGACTTTCAGGAATGACCATTTTTAATTTAAGAGTCTTTGCTTTGTAAGCCAGACTTCATTCTCATTTTACAGTTGAAGTTTTCCAGATCCAGCCAAATGCCTGTGTCACAGATAACTGGTAGACCTGAGACTCGACACAGGGCCCATCTTCCTCTAGAATGCAATACTCGCTCCACCATTTCACATTACCTCCTCCGCCAGCTGTTAAGAAGTTGAAATCTCAAAAGCTATTAAAGAGCAATGGAGATAAACTTTACACTATGCAACCACCGTAAGTAAATTTTTATTGTGACTGCAACTTTCAGTGATCTAAAATGAACTCCACAAGATGGAAAATTAGCACAAACCCATGATGGCTACAGAAAGAATGTCATTTGAATCAAATCTTTAAAAGAACTTCAACTACTAACATAATTTAGGGACTAAACATATTGCTACTTTTTTCCAATTGAGGCAGAATTTACATACAGTGAAATGCACAAATCTGCGTATTCAGGTTGGTGGGCTCTGACAGTCGAATACATCCATGCAGCTGCCACTCAAACATAACATCAAACATTTCTATCAACCCAGAAGAACTTCCTTGTGCTTCTGTCTGGTCAATTCCAACCATCTCCTGGAGGCAACCACTTTCTTGTTCCTATCACCACAGCTTAGTTTTCCTGTTCCTTAACCCCAGACAGGTGCTTATATTTGTGTCTGTGCCCTTTTGCTCTACATAATGTTTTTGAGATTTGTCATACTGTTGCTTCTCTTGAGAGCTTGTTTTTTTTTTTTTTCCAATTTCTGAGTTAGAATTTTAGTAATTGATTAACACGGGCGTAAACTTTTTGTGATGTAAAGAGGGTATGAGCAGGAGGTGGTGGCATTTTATGTGATACCTAAGTGGAAAGTAGCACCTAGCAACACAGAGAAAAAGGGAAGAACATTCTAGAAAAGAGAAAAGAAGCATGTATGTGCAAAGGCTATGAGGTGTTCTAGAAAGTGAAGAAACACTGGTATGACCAGAATGTGTGAAAGGAGAAAAGAGGCTGCAGAAGATCATGAAAAAGACAGAAATTCAGTATATTCAGTACATTCAATAACTCAGTGCAGTCTTAGTCATGCTAAGGAGTTTAGAGCTCATTGTAATTGCAAGAAAAGTCCATGGAGGGATTTCAACACAGAAATGTCCTTACGTGACTGGCATTACTAGTCTAGGGATTCCATATGGAAAGGGAGGGAAATTAAAGAATCATGTCGACCCCGATTCTTTATTAACCTAGTAGATGATAATAAGATGTTGTTATAGGGTAGACTGGGGCTGAGGCAGAGGAGACATTTTAATGGAAATGTCAAGTCTGCAGGTATGGAGGGCAAGGAATGGTATCATAGAGTCAGATGGTTGTGCAGGTTTGGAGTTCAGAGAAATCCAGCCTGGAGAGAATGGAACTGAGGAGCTCTCAAACTAATGATGGTATTTAAAAATCCACCAGTCAGGGTGGAACTGGCCTGGGTTGCAGGCCAGTTCCCAGCAGGAGATGCACAAGAGGCAATCATACATTGATATTTCTCTCCCTTTCTCCTTCCCTTCCCCTCTAAAGACAAATAAATAAAATCTTGAAAAAAATTACAAAAATCCATACACACTGACACTGTCACTAGGAGGAGAGGGTGTAGTCATGGGAAACTAAGGATTAAGGTGTTGTCCCAAATTGTGTTGTACATGCCCCTTAAGGGTTCAGTACAATTCACTGGGACACGAAAGGAAAACATGAGCACTCCTATGTTTATGGGTATTGATATGTATTGATGTATATCGCTGCAGAGGTTTTATGTGTTTATTTAAACATAGGCATATAAAATGCATAGACAATTATTCATTTATGAGAAAAAAATGTCCTTAAATGTTGGTTCTGATAGGAAAGCAGGACCAAAATAGGAAAGCAGGAAACCACTGCCTTCAAGGTCAAGGAGAGGAGCTAGTGGAAGAAACTGACAGGCAGCAGCCAGTGACCAGTGACATGGAGAAAAAGCTAGGAGAGTGATATCATGGAAGCCAGGAGAGACTGTTGCTTTAAGGAGACACTGGTCCATTACCCCCTCTCCCTATCTGTGCAGTAGTGGGAGACATAAGGCCAGAGTCAGTGTTCTGCAAGGCCTGCTCCAAAGGCCCGACTTGCTGGAAATAGGTTGCGGAGCATCCGCAAAACATTCTGAAAGGCCGAACACACGTAAGGGCACCAAAGGAGCCATTTATTATCCTCTATGGCCCCATACATACACTCACGTCTAGTTCCTCTGCTCGTTTATGGTTAAAGTGCTTATTGTGAATATTTGCCTGTGCCTTTAACAACTTCACATTTACATTAGAAAGTATGCCAGGGAACCATTAGGTTATTTGTCAGATTTTGAATATTACAGAAACAATTTTGGGGCAAAAAAAGTGTATTTCTGGCACATTTCCAGTCCTAAACAATACAAAGTACTGCTAAGTATGGTATTTAGCCTTTAATGCTGTCTTTTAGTTCTACAATGTAGAGAAATAATAGGCTTATGACATCTTGGAAAATACTTTTAGCTTCTATATTATTGCTCCAAATATCAAAGAAATTTCACTCCATGGCAGAGCTCCCTTTTTGGTGAGCTGTATAAAAACAGCCTTGGACCAGCCAAAGGAAAACCTGGGTCCAAGTGGCAGCCCCGGAGCTGTCTGAGGTTTTGACATCTGCAAGCCATTTAACTACAGCAAAATAAAAACTGTTAATGTGTCTACAAATGTAAGACATTAGTATAATATATTAAAATGACCACAATATAGAAAAGCACCTATTATTCAATATGCAGTTCATATCGGGTTTCACAATGATTTTGGATTCCACATGCAATGTGTATGTACTGATTAAGTCATCTCCATTATTGCGTATATTATATATCCATTGCTTAAATTATTGATCCCATTGAGAGAAGAGTTTAGATAAGCCACACACATATTTATGTAGTCTTAGGATCATGGAATTAAAAAAAAAAAAACAGTAAGATGAAGGACTTTGAATTTTAATGAACAAGTTGTAGCTCTTCCTTTCTCACTCATTTTGTCATTGTCTCTCCCATCTGTGGATTGAAGTACTTTCACTTTCAATTGACATGCATAGTGCTTCGTTTATATTGGCATCTCTCTCTCTCTTTTAAAAGGAAACATTTTCCCTATAAAACTGTCTGGAAATTTTGTTTATTTTTCATGAGTTTTGGGGTTTGTGGGCGATTTGGGGTATTTTTACCTAAGATAGAGTTGCTTCTCTTAGGTCAGCGGTGAACTGCAGGGGTCAATAGGTTGCAAATTTGTATAGAAATATTAACCACTTTTATTTCTTTCTGTAAAACCCGTCATCCATTTCTTGCTTAATCCTTTCAAAGACGGCGCCTCATGGTTTCCCATAAAAAGTGGCAAGTCTTTCCGTTACTCCTACTGAATGTCCTTGGCTTATTTCTGCAGTGGCAACTGACAAAAGGTACAGCATGTGAGTTACAAAGAAATTATTTTTCAATTATATTTAAAGAATACTCGCCGTTTTTGATTTAATGGAAAATAAAAGGAACCTGCTTGATTTGAGTGAAGGGCTGAAATAGGGAAAAATGGCAGGGGGGTAATTTCTTTTAAAATCTAAAAACCACGTTATTTTATAGAAATTTGAAGCCATACATACACACCTACTAACTTGGCGTCTTTAGTCAGATAGGCTCATAATTGGAAGGCCAGTAGAGAAAGTGTCCTGTAGAAGAACGAGAGAATATGCAATCGACACATCCTGGGGAGAGTCACTATTAATGAAGAAACACGCCTTACTGCAGACCTATTTTGGACCCACTGCAGTGACCTTAAGCTGACATTCAGAAGGAATGACAATCTCTCTAAAATGGAAAAAAACAACCCACTAGCCTGATTGATTGCAATCTACTGTAATGACCCAACTTGCTTTATCATACACCCATGTACACTGGGTTGAATAGTGTCCCCCACCCCAAATTCATGCCCACCTAGAACCTCAGAATATGATCTTATTTGGAAATAAGGGCTTGCACATGTAATTAGTTAATGTGAGGTCATACTGGATTAGGGTGGGCCCTCATACATTGTCCTTGAAAGAAGAGAAATCAGGGTCACAGTGATTCACACACACACAGAATGCTATGTTGAGATGGAGGCAGAGATTGAAGTGATGTGTCTATAAGCCAAGAAGATCTGAGGATAGCTGGCAACCACCAGAAGCTAGGAAGAGACAAGCAACTATTCTCCTCTGAGAGCATGGCTCTGCTGACACCTTCATTTCAGACTTCTTCCCACTGGAATTGTGAGATAAATTTCTGTGGTCTTAAGCCACCTAGTTTGTGATACTGTCTTTACAGCAGCCTCAGAAGACTAATATACTTCTTGGGCTGATCACTTCATAGGTTATATTAATGTCTTAGCACTATGCTGTATACCACAAACTAAAACAACATTATATGTCACCTGTAATGGAAACATTTTTAAAAAATAAATAAAATGTTTAAAAAAGAAAACTAATCCAAAGGTGTTCTTTGCCTGGGTTTCAAAGACTTTCAAGTCAGGGTAAAGTTGGATGGGAAAAATATTACATCTGTATTTTTACCGACCTTCACCTGAAAATAAGCATTTCCTTTGGGTTAAATGTGGGCAACAAACCACAATGATAGAAACAATAGATGTTTTTTCCTGGAAGAAGACATGGGGAAGGCTTTACTACATTGATCTTGGCAATGATTTCTTGGATTTGACACCAAAGCAGAGACAAGAAAAGCAAAAATAGATGAGTGGGACTGTATCAAACTAAAAAACTTTGACACGGCAAGTGGAACAGTTAACAGTGTAAAAAGGCAACCTACGGATTGGGAGAGAGTACTTGTGAACAATTATCTGATATGAGGTCATTATCCAAAATATATAAAGAATTTCTATAATTCAATAGCAGATAGATAGATAGACAGGCAGACATATAGATAATAGAGAGATAAATGACCAGATTGAAAAGTGGGAAAAGAACTTGAATAGGCGTTTCTCCAAAGAAGACATACGAACGGCCATCAGGTATACAGAAAGGTGCTCAACATCACGAATCATCAGGGTGACACAAATCAAAGCCACAGTGAGCTATCACCTCACACCTGTTAAGAGGGCCATTACTTTTTCAAAAAAGTATTGGGAAGGGTGTGGAAATTGGAAACCTTTGTACATGGTTGGTGAGAATATAAACTGGTACAGCTGCTATTGAAAACAGTCTGGAGGTTCCTCAAAAACTTACAAATAGAATTACCATATGATTGAGCAATCCCACTTCTGGGGATGCATACAAAGAAAATAAAAACAGGATATCTGCACTCCCATGTTCATTGCAAAGATATGAAAACAACCTAAATGTCCAGTGACAGGTGAGTGAAGCAAGAAAATGTTATATAAACATTCAATGGAATATTATTCAGCCTTAAAAAAAAAAAGAAATCCTGCCATTTGCAACAACATGGCAGGACCTGAAGGATATCATGCTGAGTGAAATAAACCAGTCAAAGAAAGAGAAATACTGCTGGATTCCACTTACATGAGGAATCTACAGCAGTCAAACTTATAGAAGCAAAGAGTAGATTGGTGGTTGAGGGAGAAATGGGGAGAGGCTATTCTGTAGGAACAGGGTTTCAATTGTGTAAGATGAATGTTATAGAGCAGGGGTCCCCAACTCCCGGGGAGCGGACTGTTAGCTACCAGGCCGTAAGGCAGGAGGTGAGTGGCAGGCCAGCATGCCAAACTTCCCTCTCATCACTGCCTGAGCTCTGCCTCCTGTTTCGCTGGCCTCCCCCTGTCCATGGAAAAGCTGTCTTCCACGAAGCCAGTCCCTGGTGCCTAAAAGGTTGAGGACCACTGTTATAGAGTTCCGCTGGACAACATTGGGTTTAATCTTAGCAAGATTTCTTTTCCTTATTTTAATTTAATTTAATGATTTTCATTACTTTCAGAAGTATTTTATTTTAAAGGTGCCATATTTCTTATTCCAGGGATGTGCATAAAGAACTACCCATTTCATCATTCACAAGTTTTCTATGAGTGAAGTGTAGCCTAATACCATGATTGCAATATAACGAACAAATTCTAGCTTTTCTGTCTTCCTTTCCCTTTTTTTTATTGTTGTTCAAGTATAGTTGTCTCCATTTTCCCCCCACTTCTCCCCCTTGCCCCACCCACCCCCACCTGCCACCCTCAATCCTTCCCTTCTTTTGCTTTGTCTATGGGTCCTTTATACATGTTCCTTGATGACCCTTCCCTCTCTTTGGCATTAGCCCCTCTGGTTACTGTCATATACTTAGCAATCCTTTCTTGTATATCTAACAATATGTTAAGAGGGTATATGTCATGTTACATGCTCTTACAACAGCTACTCCTACTCCTACTACAAACTGTAGTACCTTACCAACCTGTTTCTCCATGTTATTGTTGAATGCATTAACAAAGAGGCATGTATAGTACCCTATGAAACTTATCATTACAATGATACTTAATTGGTGTACTTTGTGATTCTGTGCATTTATATTTGTATTTAAAATCACCGTTCTCACGATTTCCTAGGCTCCAGCGCACAGCTACATGGGTGTACTGTGTACGTAGTAAAGAAGCCTCACTTTTGTCCCTTCCTGTTGTTGAGTTTGACACATAGTATAAGCTCTGAACTCTTTGATGAACCAAATTGACAGCGAAATGATTCAAGTTCCTTGCAGTGTAAAACACCATAAATCTACAGATGCTCTTCCTAAGTGAAAATTCAATTTCAAACTATGTAATGCTATAGAAACTTAATGGCATTTGCATGCTATGTAACCCATATATTATACAACGGATCTACGAGCCCTGACTTCTGGGTGGGAACATAGGGAACACAGGTGCAGATGTTTCTAACTCTCGCTATTCTTCCTGACCTATACTTAGAATCCTATTTGCTTGCAAAAGTTTGCTTTACATTTTTTCGCATGGATTAATTAAGCCAGTAGATTGTTTTAGAGTAATACGTATTACTTTTAAATGCACGCTTTCATAGTTCTTCCTGGATGAGACTCTTGCCATTTGCATGTTGAAATCCTAAGCCTTATCCCTGCAATTGATTTAGCAGGGCCATGTAATATTTTTCCTTATATCGAAGAGTAGCTTTCCCAAAGGGTTTTGTGATATGAAGTGATAAAAAATATGCAAGAGAGAAATTTCAGAGGCCCCAAATCAACTAACTGCTTTCCATTTATCATCAGGGTAGTAAAAAAGGTGATAACATCGACCTGACTTATTCTTTAGAGGCAGACATATCTGTCCCTATCAATAACCATGGCTTTTGGTAACTGGAATCACGGAAGTCTTTTTATGTGGATATTGGAAGCACCCAGTTGTCACACTTCTCATACCGAAAAAGCAAGGCGCTATTGAATTGTAAGTGTCGAAGTGTTTAGTGATGCCATTCCCTGAAAGCGTAACACTGTGTTGCTGATATATTTTCTTGAACAATTAAAGAGTAGTGAACATTTGAGGTATATCAGTTGATTTGAATTGGGTCCAGACGCTTTACAATTCTATAAAATTTAATGCTAATTTATACAAAACTGATATGATGCAAATGACTTTCTGTTCAGTAGAGAATATAACCCCTAAGGCTGTAGGATATTAACTGTCTTTGAGTCTAGTTTACCAATGTTATCCCGGAATTTTTTTCAGTTACTAGTTACAAAAGCATTTGTTTCTTGTATCCTCTTTTGAAGCTGTTTTGTTTTACTACTGAGTCCCTTATTAAAGTGTTAAATAAAATCCATCCTGTATTCAGTATGGTTTACATGAAGATTATGTTTTAAAATAATTTTCACTTTGATACTGGGTGGTGGAATTATAGGTTTCCTTTATACTTTTCTCTATCACCCCAAATGCCCTCAATTAACCTATAATGTTTTTATAATTTGAAAACATAAACATTTATTTGAAGAAGTTTATATCGTATATGAAAATCTATTTAGCATCATGATGCCACATCCATGCCAGATCTTGAATATTGTACAAAGGAATCTAAGTGACTGAAGATGAAACAATTTTGCAGTCGATAGTGTTTTCTTTTTCTTTTCGATCAGTAGTGAAGTGATGTTAAATCAAGTTTAGAAATATGAAATGCACGTGCATATTGACATGCGCTTATTACAAATGTGATGAGAAAAGCAAGACAAGACAGTGAGAGTTAGGCTCATTATACTGCTTTCTCATACTACAAATAAAAGCATAGAAAATATTGGCTAAAAATCAATAACTTCCATGGCCAAGATGTATACCATAATTTGGACATTGATTGCCTTTGATAACCTTTCTCCTTGGGCACGGTCAAGACATAGATCAATAATCAGTAGTAGTTCAGCTAGGAGGCAAAGCACACATTTCAACTAGAGTCAACTACAGAAGACAGTCCACATTCACTTAAGCGTTGTCAGTTGCACATACCCTGCTGTGACTGCACTTGTTTTCCTCTTTGGAATGAGTGAGTTTTCACTGAGCCCTGTGGGGTGCCCAGCAGGTAGCAGAAGTGAGGGGAGCTCACAGTTTCAGGCTACTAAGTAATGTGGATTCCACCTATTTTATCCTTATGTGAACCTTTTGGAAAGGGCGAGGGGTGCTGACAGCTACATAGCAGAAGCATCTGCAGCTCCTACCTCAAAAGCATCCCTTCCTATACCTAGTGCACAAAGTTTGCAGTGACCCTCCTCTTAGACTTCTTTTTTAAATGCAAGTGCCTGGAGGAGAGTGTAGACTGCTTACATTTCCAAGGCTTTTCCTGAGTCACAGCACCATCTACAAATCCTGCAGTTTTGACTTAGGATGAAATAAGGAAAAGAAGAAACACTGGGAATGGGGTGATGCTGCAAAAGAGGGGCAGTCCCTAATCCTTTCTCTCCCCTCCACACGCCAATCAGCTTTGCCCACCAGTTATTGTAAGGAGCACCACTTACTTTTTCCTTTACAATATGTCTCAAAGTGTCCTGATTATTAAAACAAACAAACAAACAAACAAACAAACAAACAAACACAACACTTGAGGCCCTATTCAATAGGACTTCATTCTAAACTAAACAAATCAGACTGGCCAGAGTAGCACTGACTAATAGATTGCCAACCGCATACATAACTTCAAATGTTCAAGTAGCCGCATTCAAAAAGCGAAAAGAAGCAGGTCAGTTTACTTTTGCGAATACCTTTCATTTAATCCACTATGACACAATATTATCATTTTAACACATAAGGAGATGGTTTACTGCCTTTTATGGTCTTACTAATTCTTCAAACCCCAAGCGTGTGTTTACACACATGGTCCATTTTAATTCAGACTAGACATATTTCTACAGCTCAGTGTGTATCCCATGTGGCTAGTGAACTGGACACTGAAACTCTAGACAAAGACCTAATACTGTGATTCTTACAATGAGGCAATATAGAAAAACACTCGTCTTCTTGGAGGAGACTGCAGAGCCCAAGTCATGAATATATCTGTCCCACTAACAGAGCTTGGATGAATTCAGTGTTGATGTAGTGCTGTTAGAACTTAGGAGGTACACCAGAACTTTAGCATTCACACCAGTGGGACGCCTCACAGTGAGGCGGGCCACAGGGGGCCTTTATTCCATTATTGCACAGTTGTGCATCAACTGACCACATCACTGCCTTGGTCTGGAGTTGTCTTTGAAGAATGGAACTATCTTTTGGCAAATTCTGAAACCCTCTTCCTGGAAGGTGATATAGTTAGATTACCTCCTGAAAAGTTCCTTAACTCTCCAGGATTTAGATTTAAATAAAAAAAAATAAGTTGTCTTTCATTGGATTATTTGAGAGATAAAAAAGAGAATGAGTGACATGTTTGCCACGCAACCAAAGTCAGATTGTTTAGGGAAGATTCTGGAGGTAACTTTCTAGCTCCCCTCATAGCTCTAAGTCCTCACCTCAAGGGATGACCCTTCGTCGCGCACACCCTTTCTTCTTCCCTCCTCTCATTCCATGTCTTGATGGACTGTCCTGCCTCCCAGGCCCCAGCCCCTTGCCTATGGCTCTTTCTGATGTGACTTGGTAGGTAACAATGACACAGAGAAAATCATTCACTTCTCCACGGGATTACCGGTGCTGTGAAATGAGAGGTTTGGACTTCCAAGTTACCGTCAGCCGAAAGGGAGACATCCCCAAGAATTGCTATATGATTAGTTGAAGCACTGGCAGGTAGAGCTTATGAAGGATTGCATTTCTCAAAAAGGAATATTTATTTTAAAAGAGGAAGTTTAAAAATTAAGAATAGAGTTCACCTATGACCCAGAAACACTTGCTCTGAGTATCTACCCAAGAAACTTAAAAACATTTATTCATAAAGATATATGTACCCCTAGGTTCACTGAAGCATTATTCGTGGTGGCCAACACATGGAAATGACTGACGTGTCTTTTGACAGATGGTTGGATAAAGATGCGATCCATATAATACAATGGACTACTACTCAGCCGCAAGAATGGATGAAATGCTGCCATTTGTGACAACAAGGATGGGTCTTGAGGATACCATGCTAAGTGACATGAGTTAGACGAAAACCCCTGCAAGAACCATGTCACTTCACTCATGTGAGATATAAAACTGAGAGCAACAAATGAAAAAACAAACAAAACTCAGGGACACAGACAACAGTATGGTGAGTACCAGAGGAAAGGAAGGGGGGGAAGGCAGAAGAGGGAAAAGGGCATCCAATATATGGTGACAGAAGATTTGACTTTGGGTGGTGAACACACAGTGCATTGTACGGATGATGTATTATAGAACTGTACAGTTGAAACCTATGTAATTTTATTAACTAATGTCACCCCAATAAATTCAATTAAATTTTTTTAAAATAAAAGATGAAGTTAAAGACAGGGATGTTACTCTACCAACCTGCCTCTATTTCTTTTTTTGAGAATGCATACTTGTTTTCTTTCACTGCTGGATCCCTATTTCCTGGAATGTGATATAGCACACAGTAGGTCCTCTCTAAATGCTTGTTCAATTTATATATTAAGATAGGTGACTGGCAAAACTCAGCTAGCTAAGAGCCCATGCTGGGAAGCACTCTGCATTACCGCCTCCTTTGCCAGTGAGAGCTCCATATCTGATTTGGGGACAGCTGAGAATGATGTGCAAAATAATATTAGTGTCCTCTCTGTGTTTTTAATTAGAGTTGTGCTCTCTTTTAAGGTAAGACTCCTGAGCACCTTGTGACCACAGTAAGTCCATCTTAATCACATTTGCTGCTTTGTTTTCAAACAGAAAACACAAACGCACACTACACCTTCAGATGGATCCTGAAGTAGAAGTAAACCATTTAAAATTTGTTTGGATTTAGAATGTCTGGAAAGGAAATAAGCATCACAGGATCACAAAATCTGTTAACTATGTTCCTCTAATAATGAATTGAAGCTGCACTTTTTCCTACTTGAGTGCCAGTTTCCTTACAATTTCTCACCAAAATTACACTGTACAAACCCGGAAGGTGTACGAGAAATGGTAAGTATTCTAAACACGCTTTCCTTCAAAATGGCTAGTCTTATGCAGACACTCCTCTGTTTAAATATATTCAGTAGCTGTTATTTGTAAGGCTAAAACACAAGACGTGGGTGTGCACCATATGACCTTCACTAAGTGGTCCAAACTCCCTCTCCAGCTTCCGTTACCAGCCTCCACGTGGGACCCTGAGTTTCCGAGTCTATCACCACTTAAAGGCGTGTTTCCACTCTCCTAACAACCTGCATCTCTGAGCATCTCTGAGGCCACCTGGCCTTTGAACATGTGTTCTCACAGTCAGGTCACGAACACTCTTTCTTGTTTCTTCCTGCTAAAGCTGCCAGCTCGTGGTGAGGACTTCCTTGGCCTTCCCAGACAAAGCTCATCATCCTCTCCTCTCGGATCGCATAGGACTTGGTAAATAGAGTGAGTACAGAATTTGCAAAGAATTGTGTTATGCCAATTTTGAGGTTTAGACATCTGTCTCTCTCAGTACTAGACTAACTTCCTTGCGTGTTGCAGCTGTCACTGGTTCCTCATCCCCCCCCACGTGGAGGCAGACATCTGCCTCCCCCACTGCGGGGGGACTGCTGGGCACACGCAGCACTGTTTGTGTTCTCGGCATTGAAACTTCGGTGTGCAGGACTCTTTGACACTCGACAAAATATGTTGAATGAGCAAAACGGTTCTGATATCCACAGCTGTGCGATGTTAAGGGAAAAAACAATTTTTGCCCTGAAGGGACCATATGTGTCGTGGTGGCTTTTCTTCTAAACAGATCCTGAAGAGGAGGCAACTACTAAATCCCAGGCTGTGATCTTCAAAGGGCTTCTTCCCTGGGTGCGGGGGGGCGGGGGGGGCCCAGAGCCTTTTCAATGTCAAGATTTTCTTAGAGAATATCAGCCCCTGCTATACATAGTCCAATGCCCGTGTCTTCTGTATATGAAAGGTGCTAACCAAATTCTGCTCTCCTGCCAAAACCCTATTTTTATTCCCAATCAGGGAGAAATAAATGAAGGAGTCCTACATTTTACAGCTTATAAAATAAAGGACCCCCCAAATCTACACCTCAACAGGAGATGAATAAGACAATGACAATGCAATTCAATGTACTTCATAAATTATCAAGAGCCTTGTTATGTTAGGACTGATGTTCCTGTCATCGTCAACAACCCTAACATACTCTCTCATAAAAACTAACCGCTGCTAGTAGTCTGATTCTGATATACTATGACTCACATTAGAACCCATAGTAATGAAGATGCTATTGTCTCGGCCTTATTGATGATAACAGAAGACGGGTTTCATTGGGATTATACTCATCACTACATGGAATTTTTATGGATGAAAGAATTTTTGTCTTTATGATGCAATGTCTTTAAGGCATATTAGGAGGGCCTTATCCTGTTGTAATGAGTGGTGTTATTGTTTTTATTAGTTCCCTCAAAATTTATTAGGCAGAGCTCTAATTTCTTTATTTACTTACTTCTTTAACACCTCTAACTTCTATCCAATGGTTAGTAAGCCACATGGTATTCGGATCCTAAGGCCTTCCTTTATTAGCCTGTGATTTGGGGTGAAATTCTTAACCTTTCTGAGTCTTTGTAAAAGAGTTATGAGAATACCTTTTCTACTTATCTTGGTAGATTTTTTTTTGTTGGAAAATCACATCGAGAAATATCCCTTGTAACCTTTAAAATAGCAAGACATTAAAATGAACTTTATGAGCTACTGCAATTAAATCTTCTATTGCGTCTTTCTGGGCATGTTTTTTTGGAAATTAATTTTACACCATTTTCCCAAATTATCCATTTCCTAAATATGCTTCTTAATTTTTAAAATAAATTCTTCACTTATACCCCTTGTGGCACTGATTTACAAACAACCCAGTGGACACATACACACCCAAATAAAAAATAACGTATGAAACAATACTTTAGCATGTGTGATGAACCCTGATATTTTGTTTCTTCTTTCACTGCCCCCACCAAATGCTGGCAATGATCCACAGACTGATTTCATGATTCACCATTTGGAAAATACTAGCCTACTAGATTAAAAAAAATATTTTAACCAAAATCTAATGAAAAAAAGGAAATTATATGCTCACCATCATTTCTTGCCATTGCTTTCCATGCATCCATGTACTGACCAAGAGCACCTCTCACCGCGTCCTAGTCATCTCACCATTTTTCACAACACCCCCACTTTTCCGCGGGTTTTCTTTTACTCTATGCAGCCCTGGTCTCACTTATCTCCCTTATTACCTCCTCTCTGAAGCCCTTCCAAGTCTTCTAGCCAGTGAGTTGCTGTCTTTGCTGCCCCTTTGCTGACTTCCTGCTGATGTATCTATCTCTGTCATGCCTCTTAGATGTTACTTGAATGGCTTAAATAGCCACCTACAGCACATACTATTCCTCTGTCAATTGTTTAAAGGTCCATCAATTTCAGTAAACCCTGAATTCTCAGTGAGTAGGTGGGGATTGTGTCATTTTGGACATCCCGAGCACTGTAGCGCAGGGGCTGACACGGTAGCTCCAAAACAAATGTTTGCTGAATAAATGTATTGATTTTAAAGGTTAGTTACAATAGCATGGATTGTGTGGGCTAAATGTTCAAACTAGAACAGAGTGGTGCTGCACAGGCTCTCTAAATTCCAGGTATCTTCTGGGCGGATGCCTCCCCTGGGTAAGGCAGCGAACTGACGGCCTCCCAAGCCCCGCACATCATGGAGGGGTTGGTGTCACGTATGTCTATGATCTGAGCATCATTAAAATTCCATTTTGATTTTTCTGTTCTGAACATATCCCATGGAGATGATGAAAGACCTCAACAGTCCAGTCTCCTTTTCATGGAGTTATCCTGGGTGGTTATGGATTAGTTAAATTGCCCCGAACACCCCTCTAGTGATAGCCCTAGTTAAGACAGTAAAAGCACAAATTCCTATGAACTAGAGTGCAGTTTGCTCATTACGGCATATATTTCAAACAAATGTTCCTAAACCTCCATGTGCGTACACTGTGCTATACAGCTTAGTGCTTTTAAAAACAATTATGTGGTTTTAAGGGAAAAAAGTCAGTATTCGCAAACCTAAGTATTAGCATAAAAAATACAATGGAATCTACAATCCTTATGTCTTTTATTTCTTTTTCTTGTCTTAGAGGCTTAACTAAGTCTTTCAGTACAACACTGACCAAATGTGGTGATGGATGGCCCTTGTTTCCACACTGATCTTTAAGGAAGGCTTTAAATATCTCACTACTGTGCATGTTCATTTTGAATTAGGGGTCAACAAACTAGACCTTGTAAGTGAAATCTAATTGCCATTTGTTTTTATAGATTAATTTTATTGGAACACACACACACTCAAAACAAAAACAAAAAAAAAGTTATGTGGTTTTAAAGTTAAGGTTGTTGCAGCAATCCATTACTAGTATTTAAAAATACACATATTGTCCTTTTGTAAACACATCCCAAAGCCATATGTTATTAAAATGAAATCGAAATTTAAGGATAAAATGTCTGGAAAATGCATTATCAAAAAATAGCAGCAAAATGGCATTTTTGAAAGAAATCCATGTTAACTAGGATTTATAATACAATATAAACCTGTACTATTAGTTGTAATGCCAGGGTTTGGAGAACTATGCTGGCCCATTAAATTTATTCATTTTCACAGCCTGCAGACATTTTAATGTCTGAGTAGCAATAAGAACAAATTACCTCAAAACTTTTAATAGGGTGTAATAAATTAAGACTGAATGGTAATGCAAAAGTGGGTACAACAGGAGAAAATTATGAATCTCATGTAATGACCCAACAACACTTAAAGCATGGAGACGACATTGGTATTCTGGAGTATACGACCACAGTTGATCCTAATTGTTTCTCTCTTGTCAAATAGAAATTGCACATCAATCTCAAAGCACTGCAAACTGTTCATTACATGCAAATGGTTATGCTTTGCAGGCTCTTCAAGGGGACTCAAACTTCTTTACGAAAGGAGCCCAGCTAGAAGAAGAGCTTCTCGAAGGATGTTAGGTTGCCATTGGAACACCACAGACTGCCTCCGCCAATAAGGGGATCTCATGGGAAGGAAACGGAGGGGTTCACAGGACTGAAGGTGAAATCACAGAATGAGGCTTGGAACAGGCACAACTCCAGTCTCCATTGTAGAAGTAGCTCGTTACTCTTAACCAGGCATTCTCATAAAAATGAATGAACTCCAACTGTATCACTTTTCTCAAGATTAAGAGTCTCAAGAAACAATATGATTGGTCAAGCCTAGGACCTATTGCTTAGGACCACAGACATGGTGAGAGAAAGGCTCAGGCAGAAAGACCTCTAGAACTCCTTCGCACAGAATACTTGATTTATTGTCCCGCTAAGCCTGCAGAGGTACTCAAGAGGAAATGGCAGTACTGTTGGGAAGGGAAAGAGTTGCTATACACTCTTCAAAATAACTAGATCTGCCACATACTGCTTCTTTTAAAGCTTCTTTCATTTTAACCAGACCCCTTCTCTTAATGCATGGAGTCGAAAGTTGAGTTAAATAACAGGAGTATTTTGATTTCTGTTTTTGGTTACGATAACTTTCCAGTTCTTTTATGAGCATGGACCCAGTCTATCTCTCTGTTATATCAAGTAACAAAGAATGTTTAAAGAGAGGGTAAAAGGGGCAATTGCATTTTATTGTAACTTTTTATTAAGCTATTTTCAGAAGCAAGAGTCAGCAAACTTTTTTCTGTGAAAAGCTACATTGTGAAGATTTGGGGCTTTGCAGGCCATGAAGGGTTTGCGGGAAGTACTTTGCAGCAACAGAGGAGCCAGAAAGAATTTGTACATCGATACGTGTGTTGGAGTTCCCATACAACTTTCCACACAAAAACACAGGTGGCTGGCAGGAGCTGGCCCCATAAAGTCTGCTCTTCTCAAGAGTTTAATATTCATAGGATCAATATGTACTATGCATTTGTATTATAATTCATTTCATTTCATTGTCAGAACTCTGAGGGATGTCATAGGTGAGATTTTTACTCCTAATAAAAACCTGCTCCATGTTCCCCAGGAAGTCCTAGATTCTGTTGTTTTAGTTTCTCTGAAATCTTCTTCAAAATGAGTATGGTTATGAAAAATGAATGGCTGAATCTAAGGCAAGGAGGGAACTAAAACCCAAAGGACTATAAAATCATACTAAAATTATTTATTAACAAATAAAAAGTACTAGTGAACCAACACAGCCTCAAGTGGAAATAGGGCACCACAGAGGTATGCAGTCACATCAGACAGATCTACCGTTTTTGCTTCTGTTTTAGTTATCTATGCCATGGCCCTGAATCTTTCCTTCTTATTAGTTTTGATCAGAATGCCTTAACACAAATTCATTGCCAGTAAACTTCTGTCAATTGGAGCCTCACAGAAGAGCAAGAATGTTCAACTTCGTTAACGATGATGCTTGCTAACAATCCCAGTCCCTGGTTTATACCTATAATTTGGTTACACTGTAGGAAGATTTACCATTCTTCTGAAGAGATCATTCCTTTCCAGCTTGATGAATAGTACATCTTGAACCAACTCATCTGTGAACAGGCCTCTTGTACTATAATTTGTCAATTTTAACATCATTCCAAATTTACACCTTATGTCAGAACATTTTCCCACTCGCTTTGTATGGCTTGTTCATAGCTAGCTCTTTCCTTATGCTGCCTTTCACAGTATTGCTCTTTCCTAGTTCCCAAAGTCATTTTTTTTCCCAGTTGAGGTGCAGGGGAGGAGCATCAAGGACTAGCACACACATGAAACTGTTGAAGAAGAAACACTCCCATTTCCCCCTCACTGGTTCCAGGACTTTTATGGGGGTTTACATATTTTCAGGTGCTTGACTGAGGCTCTGAGCTCATCAAGAGAAACGGAGCTCTTTGCCAACTCTATCTCTAGTAGCAAGCAGAGTGCCTTCCTTGCACATAGTGGGCTCACTGTAAATGCCTGTTGAACAGATTCTGGTATTTCTGATACACTCAGAGGATAAGAGCATGAAGCCAGCAAATAGGAGAATTTCAAATGCTTTGTATGGTGAAGAGGACAGGGCAGCTTGGTGTAGGGGATATGAGGTGGGGTAAAGATGCAAGGAATCACAGGTTTGGAGACAGTTTGTCTAAGGGAATGATATAATGAAAATATAACTCATTTATTAAATTACCTACTATAATGACAGTTATATGTTCTATATGTAAAGAGATTATTCTACGTGTATTGGACATATGGGTGACCAAGAAAGACGAGGTCCCTGCAAGGTTGGCATTTTACTGGGACATGGAGATAATGCACATTAGATAATACACATGCAAACATATATTACAATGCCACCATTTTACAGTGTTATGAAGAGTGTAAAGCTGGGTCATTTGGAGAGAAAAGGATTAAGATTGTGTGTGTGTGTGTGTGTGTGTGTGTGTGTGTGTGTGTGTGTGTGTGTGTCTGTGTGAGAGGGAGAGAGAGAGAAAGATTTTGAGATAGGAGGGGTTACAAAAGCCATTTCTAAGAAGGAAACTTTAGCCCTGGCTGGTGTAGCTCAGTGGATTGAGTGCGGGCCTGGGAACCAAACAACCACAGTTCGATTCCCAGTCAGGGCACATGCCTGGGTTGTGGGCCAGATCCCCACTGGGGGCCCTGTGAGAGGCAACCACACATTGATGTTTCTCTCCCTCTCTCCTTCCCTTCCCCTGTAAAGATAAATACATAAAATCTTTAAAAAAAAGTTCAGACCTTTAAAGCATGGGCCAGTATAAAGAAAAGTGTCCAAATGTCTTGAGAGAGATGGCGTTGAGACACAGGATAAGGATAGGGATAGGGGAGACACTCAGGGGAAGAGAAAAGCAAGATTCATGGTAGGAACAAGAATTCCAAGAAATGCTAAAAGGTATGTGAGAAGGAGCAAGATTGGTGTGGCTAAAATTTCTGCTTTACAACATATTGTACTTCATGAAAATTATGTATATTAACACGAATCTTATGTTTCATTGAATAATAATTTCTGCTTCGCATTACTTCCGTGTTGATGGGAGCAGTTTTCCATTTGGAATTTGCTGTTAGTGTGCTTCACTTTTTGGAGATTCTTATTCTCTTGATAATTTCTTACTCTAAGAAGGGGGATCCCTTAGGAATGCCATGTTTTTCATGCGTTTACAGCAATTGTTTACTGGGGTGGTTGTAACAGTCAACTATCGTTTCGGTTCTTGCTTCAATTCAATAATGTATGGCAATCTGTCACCTCCTTAAATGTGCCACTCTGGACAACAGAACTTAAGGAACAAACTGTTAAAATTATCCAATCATTTTAATACATTTATCCCATGAAAGACGCATTCGATGAGCAACAATTTAGAGCCCCTCTCTGAATTTCCGCACTGTGCTAAATTCCCAATAAATCTGTTATTTACTACTTTTGAAAAGATTCGTAAGAACCAAGAAGTTGTAGAGGAGTTTCTAAGCAGCAATAAAAGGCTAATGATATTTATGAAAGAATGAAGTGCCCAACTGTTTAACCGTATTAAGAGACTGAATTCTCATGCCACTGCCAGCTAATAATGTTGAAAAACTCCCTTTAAGATGTATTCCCATATTCATACACAGCTATAACCCTACAGCAAGTGACTAGAGACAAATTCTCTCAGCAGTAAATTTTCATGCTGATCCCCTTATGTCAGCGTATGTCTTCTGGTTACGGAAACCACGGTAGCTTTGTGACCAGCAAATGAAATCTTATGACATTTTATTACTGCTGGGGAAATATAAAGGGCCAGCAATAGTACAAATTATTCTTAACATTGGGGTCCCAATGAAGGACAACAGATGGCAGAAATGTTTACTCAAGCGATTTTTCAATTAAAGTTTCTATTAGCATTTGAGTGCCAGCAGTGTGGCTGTTAAGGAGCCGTCAAACTCACCAGCCAGCTGGCGAAATCAGCACTCTAAACACTGCCTATATAGAAAACATATTTGTATTCAATTTGGTCTTTTACACCATATGCCTTCTTCTAGATAGCCTTACATTTTGTCCACGGTAAGTCCAAGGCAGTCACCAGCCATAGAGTCCTTTGAGGGAGGAGATGATCAATGAGGCATTAACATATATCCAGTTCAAAACACAAAAACTCACTCTCTACAGTGGACATTGTCAGCAACCTACACACATCCATTCAGCACACTTCATCTCTGGGCAAGCCGGTGGATTTTTGATAATGGCACCTGCTACTTGAGGGCTTTCTGGGCTGTATGCTCAGAAGGCAGGTTGAGAAGAATAAGAAACCATGCGTATTCCCAATTAAGAGGAAGAGAACCTTTTCATAGACTTGCCTGTCTCAAACTTTTGGGCAGAAGTTACCCAACTCCAATCAATGTGCTCTATCTAAACTTGTAAGAATTGGTTCCTTTACAAAGTGCTTTAGCTCTGGCTGGTGTGGCTCAGTGGATTGGGTGCTGGCCTGCGAACCAAAGGGTCGCTGGTTTGATTCCTAATCAGGGCACATGCCTGGGTTGCAGGCCAGGTCCCCAGTAGGTGCGGTGTGAGAGGCAACCACACAATGATCTTTCTCTTCCTTCCCCTTTCTCTAAAAATAAATAAATAAAACCTTTAAAAAAGTTAAAAGGAATAAAAAGCAAAGGAAGTGCTTTAGAATTTTCTTGATTACAAATACCCAAGGTAAGGCAGGGCTGAAGAGCCCCTAAAATTTTCTTTGACGCTCAGACTCTCCTATGCCTTCTCCCCAAATTCAGACACCTGGGCCCTTTGTCCCCATTTATTTCCTCCTCTAGGAGATCACAGTAATGTTTTCATGCTATAACTCCACAGTTCATATGTAATTTTCCATATTCTGTGCAGATTTCCTATTTGAGAAAAGGAAAAATGTATCTTGCTTTAACCAGAACATAAATTTAAACTACAAGTTTTTGGAGGCTTAATGGCAGAATTAATTCATATTGAATTCAGAATTTTCAATCACAATGAATTAAGATTTATCATTGTGGTACAAAGTAAACAGTTGTAAATTAAATTTACTTACAGTAATATACAAAATCATAATGCACATCCACCACATAGTATATATATTACGGAGAAGGAAAACACAGTAATGTGGAAAGATGAGGCAGAAAACTTATTAATCTAATTTTAAAGACACGTTTTGCCTAAAAGAGCAGTTTAAGTCTATTAAGATAACACATTACTATTTCACTCCTTATGTTAGCTTGACATTCGTTGATTGAAAGCCTAAAAAGTTCCATCTAAGCAACCTCACTTTGTTTACTTCTGAAGGTTAATATCAAATGGAATTTCTTAAGATTGTAAGATCTCATTCTTGCTCATGGCAACATTCTCAAGTTGTTAATTTTTAACATGGTTCACTGAGCAGCATTAACCTATAATATAAACAGGCTCCCTTTCCATTAATAGCAAGAATATTTCATTCTTTTAAATATCAAACTAGTGATGATTTTTATCACTTCTACTGTTAAATTCAAGAATTTTGAACCCCTGCCCTGACTGGCGTGGCTCAATCGGTTGAACATCTTCTTGCAAAATGAAATGTCAAGGATTCAATTCCCGCTCAGGGCACATGCTTGGGTTGCAGGCCAGGTCCCCAGTAGGGGGCGTGTGAGAGGCAACCACACATTGATGTTTCTCTCTCTTTCTCGCTCCCTTCCCCTCTCTAGAAATAAATAAATAAAAATTTTTTAAAGAACCTAGAAAAATGTTTTAAATAACTAATTTTGAACTGCATTAAAAGTAGCCTGTATTTTCAAACTTATCTCTTTCTAGTCTTGAAGAACATGTAGAGCTAAACATTAGGGCCTGTTATAATATCCCCTTTTCCGTTTTCTCTAAAAGTACTTGCTGGCACACCAATTCGCTCTGTCAATAGATGAGTTTTAACATTATTTTCATAACTTTCTTTCATGGTGCTGAGCTTTCCCTTTAAAAACTCCCATTAACATTTATTCTTGTTAGTTCTAAAATGAGTAGGCAGACGTGTCTGAGGAGGATGTGTTCAGCTGAACTGGAATTTTCTTCAATTCCTATTCCAAGAGCTATACTTTGATACAATGTCATAATTCATAAAAATAAGGTTTAATGAAACTTTTAGGTTGTTCCATCTGCATTTCAGATGTTTGGGGACAGTAGTTTAGTGGATAATTTTTTTTTTGTTTTCATAGATACAGGCTAATCACTTATGAGGTGTGATCAGTTGTGATATCTTGCATGTAATGAGTAATTACTTTGTGGAAAATGCAGTTCTAAGTGCTTTATGCATAACTTCTTTTTATTGTTACTTAAGAGAACAGAAAGCAGAGACGTGGAGGGACTTCAGACAGTTTCCCAGGGCTCTGAAGCTATTGAGCTAAAGGAGCTGGGATTTCAAACCATACTTTGTGAATGTGGCTTCTAACTTGTTAGTCAATCTTTTAAAACTGCTATTAGAGCCTAATTCGGCATTATAACTGTATTTCATCTCTTAAAGGAGGAGGAGGAAAGACTGACACATTGAATAGAGACCTGTAGGGCGTAAAAAACCCAAATCACACTTCACCAGTGTGTTGACTCATACAAAACAACGCGTGAGGTTAAAAATATACACTAGACGTGATTAGCCACAGATTAGATAATTGTAAAAAAATAGATTTGTCAATTTTTAAAGTAGAAATTATTTGAAATGAATTATAAGAAAGACGGAATGAAAAAAGAACAGAATACCAGTGAGGAGTGGGACAGCTTAAACAGCCTAATAGGTATACTCAGGGTCCCTGTAAAGGGAGTGGGGAGGGAGACATAAATTTTTAAAATGCCTTAAAATTTCTAAATTTGATGAAGACTACAAACCCACAGATCCAAGAAGCTTAACAGACCTCAAGAACAAGACACATGATGAAAACTATGCCAGGGAATATCATAAACCAATTGTTTTACTCCCAAACACACTTCCCAATAAACCTTCTGTATGCTGACCTCCATTTCAGAGAGGGCTTCCCCAGCATTCCCACCTGAAACATGTACCTAAATCTATATCAAAGTAACTACTTTGTGTCAGGTATCTTTGGAAATGGCAAGATATTTATAAGCTCCCCAAGAAAATCATATACGACACATATCTCTGCCTGTAAGCCATGTCCCTAGTGATGCTGCATTAGTTCCACATTTACTTTAGTGGTCTTACAGATGTATTTTCTGTATGACGGCAGATTAGAAATCCTGAATTTCTTCCACCTCCGATGCCAATGCTGATGAGTATATAAGTTTGATTGGCATATACACAATTACCCAAGAGTTTAAAATTACTCATTTTCTATATTTACATAGTATATATATGTTGTACATAGGTGGCTACATGTTTACTTTCTTAATCAAAATGCATATTTTTCTATGCAAAAATATTTGAGAATGGAGAATTGCAGAGTTGAATATGATATTGCTTTTTATAAATCCAGCATTTTAAGGTGTCGGAACTATTTAATAAATTACCTTCTTCTTTGCTTTCATCTGTCTTGATCAGCATTTTCTGGCATTAAAAACTGGCCACAATTCAAATCTACTTGATTGAGCACTGCTACATGAAATCTGAGTTTAAAAAGTTACAAAAAATACCTAAGACTTGGGGTAATAAACCCAATATTTTTATGCCCAAACTGTATAGTTTATAAGCTAAATTACAGTCTCCACAATCCAATTTATCTTTATCTGCATACTCAAAAGACACAGCAAGTTGAAATTAAACTGTACACTGGTTATAATCCATATGCTGCCTTTCCATTAACATAAACCATAAAAAGTCAATAAGTACCGCCAATTAACTCTGCATTGTTTTGGCCTCTGGACTATCTCAGAAGGCATTTTGTCAATAGAATATATGGAAATATTGCTACATCACCACAAATTGTCCTTAGGGAAACAGAACTGTAATTTTACCATGATGGATATTTCTAGAAACTACATTATTGCTAAGTATACCATAAGTTCTCCTTCTGGACAGGGTCCAACTTAAAAACACAAACTGCCCTAAAGCAGCAGGACACTCTGCTGAACGATGCTTCTGTGTACAACAGATGCAATTAGGCTTTCATTAGATAAACCAGTTATCTGTAAGCTAACTCTTGTCCTGTCCATAAAAATCCACAGTGCGTGCTCCCAACATCAGCATTAGGGTTATATTCTACTATGTGTAGTGATGGCAACAAAAGTCAGAAATGATACATTTCCATCATCCTTCATAACCTGAACTTAAAGAAGTCCAGCCGTTGTGATGCTGTGGTGAAGATAAACACAGTTTGAAAAGAAAGATCTCGAAATCTTACCTTAAGATACCATCTGTATTTGGCATGTTCCCAGTTCTCAGGTACTTGGGTCTTCTTGAGAAACTGTTCAGCTTCTGTTAGCCATTGATTAAATAGCTTCAGATCGTAATGAAACCGTCGCCATTTTTCAACAGATCTGTCAAATCGCCTAGAGGTTAAAAATATGGATCAAGAAAAAGAAATAAATTATGTAAAACAAATTATATGGGCATAACATATATGTTTATTTACATTGACAATAGTATTAAATAGAAAGGACAAATTAAAATAAAAGGCTGTGATTTTTCCCTTTAAAGCTGAATATGTTTCTTGATTGAAACAAAGGTAAGGCAACTATTATGGAGTATTAATATTCTCTTCCCTGTGAGCATATTTATTTTTATAATTCTAGGAATTTGAAAATATATTAGCATCTAATAAATCATTTTAAAGCCACTCAATTTCAAATGGATCGGAATCAAGGGATCTCATAAAGTCTATCAATTTCAATATTACTTTTGATCCAAAAGACTCTATTCATTAAGAGCCTCAAGCATCCAAAATGATGAATGTAACGAGTTCTAGGCTCAGGTATAAGCAATCAGCCAACTAACTGAGACATTGGTGTAAAACACGGGATGAGTGCTGTCTGCCTTTATCCTTATTGTTTCATTGTACCCACGAACATTTTACTTTGAAATGCTGATGGAACTTACATGATATTAGTCAGGCTTTACATTTGTCTTAACACAGTTGCACATCAGAATCATCTGGTTTTAAAAAAACAATAAAACACTGATTCCAGGCCCCACTCTAGAGCCATTAAATCAGCATCTTTGGAGGTGGGATATTGATATTGGTATTTTTAAAAGCACCTAGGTGATCATAACATACAATCAAGGTGGAAGAAACCCAACAAAGTAAGTTTTAAAGTCCTCTGGGGTTATGATCTACTGGATCTCCAGGAACCTGTCCAAAGAAATATTTGCTAGCTCTAAACCAAAAGCCATCCTGAACACTGCCGACACTGGGGCTGCTTCAGAATGCGATAGTCAGTCCAAGTTCTTTGAGGGCTACACCTGAGGCACAGTGGATTATTGTTTTAAATATCTTCTTAGTTCTTGACATCCATTTAGGAATTTTAAATAATTTTAGAACTTAAATAATGCCACAACTCTCAACTGTTTTCCTGAGAAGGGAGTGGAATTGATGTTTAGTAAACAGTTACTATGAGTCATGCAATGGGCTCTGTGCTTTTCATACTTGATTTCATTGACTCCGAAAACACGCCCTACAATGCAACAATCAGTATTCCCATTTTCCCACAGAGAAAAGTAAGAGGGTGACTTACTTGTCAAAAGGTAAATAGTTACGAATGGCAAAGATTCTAACCTAGGTCTCTCTGGTTTCAATGGTGCCTTTCCCCACCTTACCAGGTTTTGCTGGCATTTGCTTCTTTTTTTTTTTTTTTGAGATGATTTCTCATCCTGCCAGTTAAACAATGTAGTGACAGTATAAGGGAAAAACTAACCATTTTTAGTAACACCCAAGAAGCAACCTAGTTTTCGCTTCCCCGCTTCTGTAAAACTGCTTGGGCTGCTAAGTCAAGATAGGAACCCTTAACCCACTTATCACTCCCCCCACCTGCCTTACTGCCCACACCCGGCTAACTCCCGCATTCAGCTTCTGTAATCTGCTTGCAACACTTTCCGCCACAACTTTCGCGCCACAGTCTGATAGTATATAGGAAACCTTACTCCCCATGTTCAGGGCCCAGAATTTGGAGGCTGTCTCCTCTGGGTCCGCATGCGTTAATAAAATGCTCACTCCCACTCCATTGACCCCACATCGTGTCAGAGTCCGTTTTTCCGCAACAACAGAATTGCAGGGATTTTTTTCTTATTTTTGTTTTTTATTAACTTCCAAATATTTAATTCTGCATCTACATGTACACTGTATTCTGTCAGACATTGTATTTAATTACTAACTATATTTCTTACTTGAAAAAAATATTTAAAATGAGAAACAAGCCAACTAGCAAAAATATTTAAAATGGACAGTATTTTGGCAGTAAAAGGCAGTCAATGGTAACTGGAAGAAGTAGTCTCTAACTACAGATAGCTGAAAAATAAGAACTCTCCCTTTTATAATTAATGGCATCCTAGAGCTGATCAAATATCATGTAACCATTAACCATGAAATGATCTTAGAAATATATTACAGGTTTAATAATAATTTTGTTTTTATATATTTTCAGTGGTAGCTAATACACAATAAATGACTTACAAATACATCTTGAGAATTTATTTCCTTACAATAATTGTGCATTGTATATGTCTCATAAGTACTTGTATCATTGGACCCAATGTATTAAATAGCAATCTAAAAAACAATGATGCATTGATGGCATTGTTCCATCTTAATGAGACTATCATTGATTTTCATTTCCATTATATATTTTTCTGTTGTCAACTTTCCTACAATGTGCATTTCACACTTTGATACTTAGAAAACCAGTCATTTAAAAGTAATTTTAAAAGGCAGTCTCACATACTAACAACTACCACCTCTCCAGTTTGAGAAGCAGGCAGAAGCTAGCCTGAGCAGAGAATTTGTCACTTGGCCACAATGTACCCTTCCAACTTTGTAGCAGTCCCTTCCTTACTTTGCTTTTATTTCCTCCCCAATCACCAGAACTGGTCTTATTTCCAAGTCTTTGAGCTCCTGGGAGGTGACTGCTTTTCCAGCATTGGTGCTGTAAATACCCGCTTCTCTTCCTTGCAGGTGCTGCACGCTGCACAGACACGCCCCCTCTATCACTCACTGCACTGGCAATCACCATATGCCCCCAGATTCCACAGAGGCTCCTCCCACCCCTCTCCCTCTCCACAGATTACCTTTCCTCTCAAGCCCCCGGGGAAAGGAAATCCACATGGGTCCAAACAATTGACCATGGTAAACAAAGCTCTGCAGAACAGAGGTGGAGGGAGAAAAGGACCGGAAGCAGGCTGAGGCTGGGTTTGCTATTTACATACTTGTTCCGGGGCCAGGATAGTGAGACAGGACAGCCTTGTCAGTCACACAGGCCTATCCTCACTCTCCACACCAGGATATTGCCTTAGGACTCTGGTTTTGTTCAAAGGCTCCTGTATTCCTGAAAGGCCCACCTTTCCTTTTGTTCCCTTTCCCCTATTCCTACAATCCAAACCTTTCCTTACTTAATGACTAGGTCTAAATGACTGTCGCTTTGTCAATATCTAAACAGAGAGTATTCAGTAGAACCTACAGCTGTAAATGCTTGAAAACTGGAAAGCTGATCTAACTTTATTATTAAATTAGTGTTAAAATGAGTACCTCTAGTCAAACAAAATATTACAGAATAAAAACATGCACTTTTGCACATAATGGCATTTAATGTGAGTAATAATATTTTAAATTCCATTTCAAGCATCACATAAAAATTTTAAATGCACTTTTCAGCGTTTAATATGCATTAACAGCAAAGTCTATATTCATAAATTTACTACGTAAAATTTTCTTTTTATCACGATGACTTATAAACTTAAACTCTTTCCTGGCAATGAAAATCCCAAATGAATAAAATTTTTGCTGGTTTTACATTACATTTGTCAATTTAATCTCTAATCAGTAACTAAGATCCGTAAAATCCTCACAGCATTAATCGGACTGTACAAATGATTGCAGAAAAAGGCAGTGCCAATTAAAAATGCATAGGGGCGTTAAAAATAAAATTCAGGGAAATAAATGTAAGTTTTACCCTCTACATTATTTCTCAGGCAAAAGGGTCATTGCCTTTTTTCCTGGTGATAAGAAGAAATGTAGACCCAACTAAATGAAGGGCAAAAAATGTCAGTATAAACATATGGATAATAAATCAAGTGACTTTAAAATTTTGCAAATATTAAAATTCTCATTCACCATGCAAGCAGTATTTAAAATTACACTGCTGCTCCATTTATGGGCAGCATGACTTATTTCCTACTGTTCTAAATCAAGTTAGTCAGATTATTCTCAGGCATAAATTACATTTAGGGAGTAATTTAGGTACTTTGGGGCATTCTTGAACACTTTCAGGTAATTAGGGTGGTGTTCAATTCCATAAAATAGATTTAAATAAATAACACCCCAGTAGCTTTCCGACACATCCATTGTGGCTTTGTATGTAGGTCTGCTAACTCAGCATTGGGCTGCTGGTTATTTCCTCCCACGTTTCATTTTGATGGGGTAAGTGGAAGAGATCTTGGCTAAAGTCTCATGGTCCAAACCGTTGGTAAATGGAAGTTAAATTAGGCATTTGCGTCAAACGGTAGTACCTTGTTCCCCTCCACACCCACACCCTGGCCCCACTTCCACAGGAATAAAATTATTATTTTTTAAAAGCTCTATTCTTTTTTTCTTAAAGATTTGATTAATTTCTTTTTAGAGAGGGGAAGGGAGGGAGAAGGAGAGAGAGAGAAGCATCACTCTGTGGTTCCCTCTCGTGCACCCCCTACTGGGGACCTGGCCTGCAACCCAGGCCTGTACCCTGCCTGGGAAGTGATGACTCTTTCGTTTGCGGGATAGCACTCCATCCACTGAGCTGCGCCAGCCATGGCAGGAGAAAAATTATCCTTAAAACCTGAGTGTATTAGCAGGTGTAAAGTATTTTCTACAGAATCTGACTCACTCTGAGGAGCTCTCACAAGGCTCTGGCTCGCCTCATTTGTCCTCCTACCCCCCTTACCTAACACACTCTACTCCTAAGCCACTGCCCCAGCCTGTCTGTACTCTCATGTATATATGAGATAATGCTCTCAATATATATACTGAGCCCAGGTCCACATATGAGCAATTCGACTCCATTCCAGCTGTCTGATGGCCTCACTGCCATCCTCCCTGGACACAGGGTTGGACCGGGACCCGTGCCCTTCCTCCCTCTGGCAGGTAGAGGACAGGGGTCAGACTGTCTCGCTTGGAATCCTCGCTCCACCATTTACTGTGTGGCCTCGTGTAAGGAAGTGACTTCTCTGAACAGTGATTATAAAAGTACTACTTACCCTCTTAGCTTATTTGTGAGGGCTGCATGAATGAATATGTCTAAATTTCTTGGAACAGTGGCTGGTAGTATTCAACGAATCTGAGTTTTTTATTACTCTGCCTCTATTGGGCTTAGGTTTTCAAATGCAAATCAAGTCACCAATACGGAGTCCAAGCCATGCTAGCGTCTCTCTGGTCTCTACCAGACATTTAAGAAATTCTTTATCTTTAGTTTCAGGGTTTAAAGTAATGAAGTAGACAATGCCATTAGCCCACTTACAGAAGCTGAATCATTACTCTAGCATAGAACCCACAGCTGGCTATGCCTAACTTTGGCTGTGTTTTATACATAATTTGTTTACGGTTAAAACACCTTTTATTGTTAAACCCACTACTATACAGACAAATGGATCTATTGTGACCACAACACAAGCCAGGAAATTAAAAAAAAAATAATCCCAACAGTCAGAAATCCCTCTTGAACCCCTCCCAATCTCTAGTCCCTCCTGCCCACCTCCCATATATTCTGCTCCTAACTTCTTGGCTAGAAATCCTTAGAGCTTCGTAACTTAAATATGCATTCCTAACAAAAAGAAACTCAGCAAAAAGCAGAACAGAAACACAATCACAGAAATGGAGATCACATGCAGGGTTATCAGCGGGGAGGGGGAGAGGGAGAATGGGGAAATAGGTCCAAGGAATATGAAGCATAATTGGTAGGTACAAAATAGACAGGGGGAAGTTAAGAATAGTAAAGGAACTGGAGAAGCCAAACAACTTATATGTACAACCCATGGGCATGAACTAAGGGGGGACTGCTAGAGAGAAGGTGGGTACCAGGTAGAAAGAAAGAAAGGGGAGAAAAATGGAAGAACTGTAATAGCATAATCAATAAAATATACTTAAAGACTTATCAAAATTACTGAATCTGTGTAGCCATTTTAATATTGAACATAGAAGAAGAAACACCACACAAAAAATAAATACAATAAATATGCATTCCTAACACTCGAGTTTGGCTCTTGTATGTTTTTGAACATCTTATAAATGGAACGATATAATATATCTTCATTTGTATGAGGGTTCATTTGCTCAGTATTATATTTTAAGATTAGTCCATGTGTTGCATATTCATTGCTGTATAACATTCCATTGTGTGATTTTTTTTTTGGCTGATAATAAATACTGAGGCTCTTTTAGTTTACAGCTATTATAACGCTGCTATGGACATTCCCGCACGTGTCTTCTAAAATGTGTGCACCAGCATTTCTGTAGAGTGTGTACTTACGAGTGAAACTAATGAGCCACAGGTTATTCACATCTTTAATATTCCTAAGTAATGCCAAATGGTTTGCAACTCCTAACAGGAGTAGTGTATGAAAGTTTATACTCCTATTTACAATTTACAGTCCAAGTAGCAATGTATGAGAATTCCAATCGCTACATAGTCTGAGCACTACTTGCTACTGTCAGGCTTTTACCTTTTAAGCATTCTGCTCACTATGTAGTGATATCTTATTTTAGTTTTAATTTGCAACCCGCTGTCTACTAATGGAGCTGGCATATTCTGTATTTGTTGGCCATGTAAATTTCTTATTTTGTGAGGACAACAGTCTTAGATAGTGTTATTATGAAATGTAAAACACATTTGTTATTTACTACAGAGTGATCATTCTATAAACACCATCCAGATCAAGATATTAAACACTGTCAACAGCCAACGACCCCTCTTTGTACCCCTTCCCGCTTCTTGAGAACTTCTCCCAGCTTTCAATCGGACTGTCTGTTCTTCTCTTAAAGATCTGTAGGAATTCACCCTGGCTGGTGTGGCTCAGTGGATTGAGCACCAGCATGCAAATCAAAAGGTTGCCAGTTCGGTTCCCAGTCGGGGCATGTCCCTGGGCTGCGGGGGCTGGGTCTTCAATAGGGAGCGCGTGAGAGGCAACCACACACTGATGTTTCTCTCTGCCTTTTTTTCCCTCCCTTCCCCTCTCTCTAAAAATAAATAATCTTAAAAAATTATTTGTTGTAATGCTTCATAATTATGAATGCACCTACTTCATCAGTTATATGTGTATTCCAAACATCTTTTCCTACCCTGTGGCTTTCACTTTCACTCTTTCAAATGTTGCCTTTGATATACAGAAGTCATTAATATATAACATAGTCCAGTTTATTATTTTTTTGTATGAGTGCTTTATATAATTATTTAAGAAGCCTTCCTTTACCCAACGTATATTAACATGCTCTGATTCTCAGGCTTCAAACCAGTTGGAGTGGGACTTTGATTTTAAGTTCCTCATAGTAGTTATAATAATGGTGTTCAGGAAGTCATTTTTCTGCCTTTATTCCCTCTCTTCGCTGCTAAATTTCTACACATTTGGTTTCCCGTCTTTCTCATAACAACTTTACATTTAGCACCACATGAACAAACAGAAAAGACAGACTTATTTGAACTGGATCGCCAACATCAACACTTAATGTAAGCTCTTTCCAATTACAGGGGATGCTTGCCACACTTAAAGGTACAGGGGCTTTTTTCCATCAAAAAATTAGTAAGTAGCTACTTGCCTGTGGACTACGGGTGAACCTCTTGGGTGTTCTGGCTGTATATTTTCCTGTACAATATCATTCGCATTTCAAGGTTCAAATAACATCTACAGCAGGGGTTGGCGAACTTTATCTTGAGAATAAACATTTTAGGCTTTACTGGCCATGCAGTCTTTGTTACAACTACTACAACTGTCATTATATCTCAAAATCAGCCACAAACTGAACATAAGCAAAAGGGTTTGGCTGGGGCTCAATAAAACTTTATTTAAAAAAACAGGTATTGGACCAAGTTTGGCCTACTGGTTGCACTTTATCTACCCTTCATCTATAAACTGACTGACACAAAGCCCCAGATACTGACCCTTACCTGAGCTCTATTCTCGCTGCAACATCCTATGTGAACCTCAAACATGGCATTTGAAATTTTCTTGTTTTCTCCTCTAAGTCTCTACTTGTAATTTTAGCTAATGATTGTTTAGCTAGAAATATCTCTGAGGTCAACCTTTACTCCACCTTTTCTTTTCTCCATACCATGTTTGCTTGTATACCCCACCATTTCTAAATCAGAAATGACTCTTTTAATATGGCCTCTTTCTTCTAGCCTCACTGCCATGGCCTCCCTTGAAATCCCCTCATGCCTTTTCCTTTGTCACATTCCAATGCTTCTCTCCCAATCCAAATTGTCTGACCACCCTCTAACCAATGTGTATACTGCCATCCCTTCTTTTGGATTCTGACACAAAGGTTCACATAGTCCACATGTACAACCTACAGTTTCAAACACTGACTATCTTTCAACTTCCATAACATTCAGGGGTGAACACAGCACCCTGAGGGCTTGGGCTGGAGACTGGGCACCTGTGAATCCTGGAGCCCAGACTGAGCCCCCAATGCAGAACCATAAGAAGGAAAAAAAAATCGTGCCCAGTCCCCGTCTGCTTGCAGCATCCAGGAAGAGCAACAAAACAAACTTGGTGAGTTTAAAGTCAGCAGGAGACTTTTTTCCCCCAAATGTGGGACAATAAGACCTGCATCTGTGACAGGACCAAAGATAGATCCAGAGAGACATCAAAAGGCTAATGCCAAGAACTGAGACAAATTGCACTTTGCTCTCCTACAGAACTTGTGGGTTTTTTTTGTTGTTGTTTTTAATTTTTTTTATTTCTCCTTTCTCTGTTTAGTTTTTTTTTTTTCATTTTGTTAGTTGGTTTAATTTCATTGGTTGCCTGGTTTTCTTTGTTTTCCCTTTCATATTGCATTTTAATCTTCTTCTTTCACTTCACTCATGTTTCAATAACACACCACTCTTGGTCTTTGACTTCTTTTCTTTTTATTCAGATCATATATATTGTGTCATATTATTGTTGCTCCAAATCGCATATAGCACTCTTCCCTGGTCTTGGCCCATCTTACTGTCTTCCTCAGCTCTATTACTGTGGTGGTTAACTTCATTCTCTCACACACTACACCAAGTTTCCATCCCTTACTCTCACTGTATCTCATCATCTAACCTCACATAAGCGATCTGCTTTCTGGAGTCAGCTCACATTTTCCCTCCTCTAATAAGAGTCTTATCTCTTTTTCACATTTTATAAAAAGTGGCTCGTTGGGTGAAATATCATGGTTATAGCTGTACTTCTGCAAAGGATCTCCTATCTATTTTCTACTTGTTGGTACTTTAAATCCCATAAAATAGTTTCCTGCTGTCTTAATCCATTTCACCTTCACCCAGCCCCTGATCACATACAAGATAAGGTTGGGAGTTGTGAACAGCAGTAAACTCACTGGAGGAGAGAAGTCAACAACAAAGGAACCACCAACAGGTAAAACCCAAGAATAATGAGAGAGCCCACACAAATGAAAGAAAGGGAAACCCTAGAGCATCCAGACAAGGAGATCAAAGAGACCACACCACTGAGTCCCACAGAACTCCTACCACAGAAGTTCACCCTACGAAGACAGCTAGCAAAGCAGAGCATCAGGAATCACAGAAACAAACAAAAAGAGTCACTTAAAATGGGGAGACAAAGAAAGAACCCACAATCAAAAGGAATGGAAGACTCCCCACTAAACAAGCTAAATGGAATGGAGGTAAGTGAACTAACAGATATAGAATTCAAAAGAATGGTTATAGTGATGCTCAAGGAACTCACAGGCAACTACAAGGAACTGAGTGAGGACCACAATGGCATGAAAGAGGAAATAGAAAGTATAAACAAGACCCAAGGAGAAATGAAGAATACAATTTCTGAAATAAAAAACACACTAGAAGGAATTACAAGCAGGCTGGATGAAGCAGAGGACTGAATTAGTGAGCTGGAAGATAAGGTGGAAAAAACACCCACGTAGAGCAGCTGCTCAAAAAAAAGACTCAAAATATGAAGATATCTGAAGGGAGCTGCAATATAACATGAAGTGCAACATCTGAATCATAGGAATGCCAGAAGGAGAAGAAAAGGAGCAAGGGATAGAAACCCTGTTTGAAAAAAGTAATGAAAGAAAACTTTCCGAACCGGGAGAGGGGAAAAACCACACAAGTTCAGGAAGCACAGAGGGTCCCAATCAGGATGAACCCAAAGAGGCCTACTCCAAGACGCATCACAATTAAAATGTCAAGTTTTTAAGTTTTGGCCAAGATGGAGGCATAGGTAGAAACCCTTTGCTTCCTTGCACAATCAAAAGGAGGGTAACAACCAAGCTAAAGTCAATAAACAACCAAAATCTCCAGAAAATCAAACTGCATGGAACTCTGACAACCAAGGAATTAAAGAAAAAAAAATCAACCAGAACAACCAGACCCGTAAGGTGGACAGCACAGCACAAGTGGATTCAGAAAAACCAGGTCAAGGAGGCTGAGGGGTGGGCCTGACTGCCAAGCTCAGCAGAGCTGCGTGGGAGGGACTGGCCTAAGGGGAAAACTGAGACTCAGAGCTGACTGTGGGCTATGACTGGCGTTGCCTCAGTGGGAGATACTTCCAATCTGACACGAGAGTTGGCTGGAAAGTATGCTAGAGACAAGCAGGCCAGCTGCATTGCTCCCTCTCTGGCCCCTCCCCCACAGGCAGTGCAGCAGGGTTGCCCCGCCCAGGTGAATACCTAAAGCCCTGCCCCCTTACAACCTATCAGCTGCACCAAAACAAAGAAATAGGGCCCAAATGAAAGAACACAAGAAAACCTCAGAAAGAGAACTAAGTGATGAGGAGATTGCCAACCTATCTGATGGAGAATTTAAAGCCCTGGTCATCAAAATGCTCACAGAACTGATTGAGCTTGGCTGAAAAATGAAAAAAACAAATGAACAATACCCAAAATGAAATAAAGCAAAATATTCAGGGAACCAACGGTGACAAGAAGGAAACCAGGACTCAAAGCAATGATTTGGACCAAAAGGAAGAAGTAAACATCCAACTGGATCAGAATGAAGAAATAAGAATCCAAAAACATGAAGGGAGAATGAGGATTCTCTGGGACAACCTGAAACATTCCAACATCTGAATAATAGAGGTGCCAGAAGGAGAAGAGCAACAACAACAAATTGAAAACTTATTTGAACAAATAATGAAGGAAAACTCCGCAATCTGGCAAAGGAAACAGACTTCCAGGAAGTCCAGGAAGTCCAGAGAGTCCCAAAGAAGTTGGACCCAAAGAGGAACACAGCAAGACACATCATCATTAAGTTACCCAAGAGTAAAGGTAAAGAGAGAATTTTAAAAACAGCAAGAGGAAAAAAGATAGTTACCTACAAAGGAGTGCCTATAAGACTGTCAGCTTATTTCTCAAAAGAAACCTTGCAGGCAAGAAGGGGCTGGAAAGAAGTATTTGAAGCCATGAAAGGCAAGGACCTACATCCAAGACTGTTCTATCCAGCAGAGCTATCATTTAGAATGGAAGGGCAGATAAAGGGCTTCCCAGAAAAGGTTAAGTTAATGGAGTTCACCATCACCAAGCCATTGTTATATGAAATGTTAAAGGGACTTATCTAAGAAAAAGAAGATCAAAACTATGAACAGTAAAAGGACAACAAACTCACAGTTATTAACAATCAAACCTAAACAAAAACATAAACAAACTGAGCAAATAACTAGAACAGGAACAGAGCCACAGAAATGGAGATCATGTGGTGGGTTATCAACAGAGGAGTGGGAGGAGGAGAGAGGGGGGAAAGGTACAGAGAGTAAGGACAGCATGAGTGGAACTGGAGAGCATTATGCTAAGTGAAATAAGCCAGGCAGTGAAAGACAAATACCATATGAGCTCACCTATAAGTGGAACCTAATCAACAAAACAAACAAGCAAGCAAAATAGAACCAGAGACATGGAAATTAAGAACAAACTGACAGTAACCAGGGAGGAGTGGGGAGAAGGATAATGGAGGAAAATAGGGGAAGGGCCATCAAGGAACATGTATAAAGGTCACATGGACAAAGCCAAAGGGGGTAAGTTGGAAGGGTGGGAGGTGGGGATGGTTGGGGTGGAGAGGTGTGGTGGGGGGGGAAATGGAGACAACTGTACTTAAACAACAAAAAAATTATGGAGAAAAGACAACATTTAGAGCATTTGGGGAAGAAGGATACCTACAATTTCCATCTGCAAAATATCAAATCATTTAAGTCTTGAAACTGACAAATGATTTACTTAAAGCAATCGATTTAGACAATTATTATGCTTTCTCGATTTATTTAGTTTTAAGTGGCTATGTATTAACTTTTTATGTCATTTATGGTATTTCTTGAGAGTTAAAAAATTAAGTCTACAAACACCACTTGACGGTTGCAGAAAGACACTTGACATTTCATTAAAATCACAGAATAAACAGACTGAAAAAATAGTACATATTTTTAAAAGAAAGTATGAAAGGCTCTTTTTAAATCTTGACATGTTATCTAGGTAGCATAAAAGTGTGTGTTAGTTTGTCTTGCTCTCTTATTATATAATTTAACAGGCTTGTGAATAGATGATAATAAATATAAGTCCTTCGGTTGTTTTCAGTTCGGTATCTTGGAAAATAAAGTATGTGTTACAATTTTTTAAAACTCCTTGGGATTGGAAAACTTATGATACTAGTATTATGTTCTTTAATACAGTTCATTGAACACTTGGTTTGAGCAGTTTCTGTGACCCAAAGTAGATGGCTGTTACCTTTCACACAATTTGAAATTAACAGAATAAAAGTGTTTATCCTGTGAAGACCATCGAAACCTAAGAAAACATTTTTCCATCTAAGAATATATATTTCAAATGTCTCCAAGTTTCAGGGGAGTTCATTCCTGTAATATTTCCCCTCACACTGGGATGTTCTTAGTTCCATATAATACATACTTCAACTCAACAATTCTCCTTCTTTTCCATAAATGTAATCCGCTGAAATAAACCCTATTTAGAATTCCTATGCCCACAGAGTTTTATTCTACACATTTGGATTTAGTGCTTTTTCTCTTTCGCTTTCTAATTTTATACTGATTTACCTCTTTATTCTCAAGTTAGACTCATATTTCTTCAAAACAATAACCTTTGAAATAATATTGCTAGTCACTTTTTTGTATATGGTAATGAACAATTTCCTTATTCCTAGAATAAAATGTATTTGATTTAAAAAAAAAAAACCACTTCCTTAACAACCCCCCAAAAATCTTAAAATTCTTTAGCTGTCTAAAGTCTTTTTTTTAAATGTCGCTGTTCTCTCATTAATGCATGTCTGGATGGAATCTAAAGTGGATATTGTGTTAACAGTTCTCCCTCTTTTCTACAAGTAGTAGGCACATCTGTGGAGGAAGATGCTAAAAAGAAAGGCTTATCAATAAGCTTAAGTCATCTTAGGTAAATGAGGACTCTTTGAACTCCAAGTGCACACAAACGCATAAGCAAATATGTAGGGGTGGGCAAAAGGAGGTGTACAGTTGTGAGTACATGAAACAGCCTCTATTACATACAAACAAAAATTTATAGTACACAAAGAGGTGTGCATATGTATTTATATCTATGTATATGTGTGTGTGTATACACACACATCACACATATTATTTTGGTTTAGGAAGAGACACCATAAACATCCCAAAGATTAATGTATAAGTAGTCACACAGGTAGAGATGCATATTTTCACCTCCTCATGACATCCAGTTATTTAAGTAGCTAATTATAAAAAGACAAATGAAAGTGTCTCTGATATTTCCACTGTCTCTGGCAATCCACAACTCTTCTCTGTCCTTCTCTTTTTTAAATATCTTTGCCATGATCCAAAGTCCCAGCAGACCAAGGAATGTGCAAAGGGTGTAATATTTGACAGTTCTGTCATGTTGGAAAAATATTCAGGGTATGCTATTCCTGCACTGCTTCTGGGGAAAAAAAACAATGTAGGTTTATGCTAATATTAACCTAAAAATTATGCAATTTCAATGTCTTGATTTGGCACAATTAGCACCCTGTAAAAATACCCAAAGTAGCAAAAAATAGTTTGCTATTAGTGAGCTATAACGTTGCCTTAAATAGTAGGATGTTTTAGGCAAATTAACTACACAAACTGATTTAGTGGTCTAAATTATATAATTTGAATTTCTTAAAAAGTTTAAGGTAACATTCCTTCTGTGGACTTGATATATTCATGGATATCCTTTACAAAATGTGAACATTTTGTATATTTAGTCCTAATTTACATATCTTCTAGTACATAGTTCAAATGAAGATAATACAGTGTTTGACATCATAGTTTCCAAATCTTATCTTTATCTGATGGCTCCAGGGGATATCTGAAATAAGGAAGTCTTTCTCTTCATTCAAACATAAAATGTATGTAATTGACACAGAAACTTTTACCTAGAAATAGCAGCAAAACAGGAACAAAAGCAAAAAGCCATCAATATGTGCTAAGCAATCTACTACGTACTTAACGTTTCAACAGGGCATTCTCAACAACACCTTAGGGTAGATACTATTATTATTCTAATTTTGCAGATGAGAAAACTGAGAATTTGGAAGGCTTAGTAACTTGTACATTTCTAAGCAGGAATGCAAGGCAACACTAGATTTGAATGAGGTTAGGATAGTGTATATGGTTTTACTGTTAGCATCATTGGGATCAGTAAAACAGCGTATTATCTTATGGAAGACAAGAAATTGCATTTCTATAACATGCTGTCTTCTTGGGCATAAAGCATGTTGTTACTGCTCAGTCCTACTTCTATACATCTGAGCATCATAAATCTTATATTAACAAAGAAAAAATTCATAAGTGACCTAACATCCTTTTTCAGCCTCATTGTCTCAAACTAATATCTCTTCTTTATAGCCACATCGCAATGAATGATGTGGAATTTATCTTGGTTTCCCAGGAATATCCTTGATGGTTCTTCATCTTGTTTTCTTGTTTTGTTCATGTTATTTTTTGTCTTCAAATGGTATTTCTTCTAGATTTTATGTCCTGATATAACTTCCTCCTTGAGAACCTTTTTGACGCTCCTACTAGAAGTGATCCAACCTCTCTGAACTTCCCTAACACTCCTTCTGTCCTGTTGGAAAGGATTCATTCCGTTCTAACTTATATGCATGTCATTACACCCAAACCACAGAGAATGGTCTCTAAGGGTAGAAACTATGTTGAACCATCATTTTTACCTTCTGTAACGGGTACTTACAAATACTCTCGAAATTCAGTTTTTGCAGATTCAAAATTAACTTAAGTTTAATGCGTAGAATTGGCATCCATTTTGAATCATTACACGTTTTAATAAGAATATGTTATGTAGGTGAGAAATCCCAAACTGTCGTCTTTAAAAATGAAGACGTGCTTTTCGATTTAAAGCAGGTCAGAAAAAGGGGGGCTGCGCAGCATTTGAAATGTGAAAACAGGTGAACATGAGCTTGAAATTCTGCTTTATTGCTAACTAGTGCTTTGTAAACATCAGCCAGTAATTTAATTTGCTTATTTCAGAATTCTCTTTTGTAAAGTAGGCATAATGTCTACTTCACAGTGTTGTTACAAAAATGAGGGATAATATGGGACAGTTTTCAAGCACATAGTGCTCAAGTGATGCTGGCAATAACCATCATCATAATATCCAGATCTATCTGTCTGTCTGTCTATCTATCTATCTACCTATCTATTTTCACACACAAAAGTAGAATGTTATCATTAGGTAGATCTAGTATTTTTGCCTTTTAAAACTCATACATTTAACTATGTATAAAATGATTATAACTGAGCAAAACAAACTATAAGAAATGGAGTCCTACCTTTGTTTGGAGACAAGAAACTTCCCTTGTTTCTTTCTGAATGAGGGAGAGACAGTACGTTTGATCTGGCTACAAGACAATCAACATCAATTTTTTTTTTTTTTTTTTTGCTAAGCTAAAGGATAATGAGAATGGGAAAAACATTTTATTTTAAAATGGAGGGTGATAGATTTTGATCTTCCGGGCAAGGAAGATATTTTGGTGTAGTTTTCTTCTCAAAAGTATTATTAAAACACAAGTAAGATTAAAAAATAGACAAGCATGGCATTTTGCTTCTTCGGTAGTCAAAATGTTCATTTCTTCCACAGGCTCTTGTAGCAATTCAAATCTGCCACTTGAGGTTAGTTTATACAAGTGTAATCTTTTACATGGGGACTTGTTGCTTTGGGCCGTGAGTAAAAGTTAGGATTAAGATCACTGTGTATATTAGAATATATTTGCTATGAGAGCACAATAACACAAACATAAAGATAAAATAGAAACAATTAACTTTTCACTTAGCTTTATTCCATGTGAGCAATTCTATTTTCTCTCTTACATAGTTTCACTGAGACCATTACCTCCCACAAGACAGCTTTTCCTATTAAGGTTGTTGTAATTAACAAGAGCCCATACACCCCTAACAGTTACCATCTACCATATTAATGGACATATACAAGCTGTTGTTTTTTCTAATGTTTACTACATTTTGCTTTAGCTTATTTTTGGAACCAATCTCAAAGGTGGCATGTATTTTGTTAAATAGCGACTTTTATCATTGTCAATTAATTCTAAAATAATTTTTAAAGACAGAAAAACTATTCCCATTTTACTATCACAGGCTGGGCTTGGCCAGTGCAGACATAGTATTATAGAAGAAGAATAAATTTAGAAGCACCAAATGAAATTAATGGAGAATTAGTGAGGAAATTACACCAGAGTAACATTTCGACTAGAAATCACCAGGAGAAAATATCTAGGCCATCAGAGGTTGTAAGTTGTAAAGAAAATAGAAACCATCTTCAGTGGGCAGGACCTATTTTACTTGGAGTGGCACCCATAAGTCAAAGGCAAAATATGCAAAGGGCTTTCTTATAAAATAAGTAGGAATTAATTTTGAGGCAAATTTCTGGTTACCTATATCTGACAAAGATGATAAGTGAGTTACATGTTACGAGCCCCTTATTAGGATGTCATGCTCATTTAGTTGAGTCCACCGATCCCACCGACATTTGGACATACCCACGGGAACAGGCCAGTTCCAGCATAATACCATGTAGGTAAGACACCTTCCCCTCCAATTCACTGAACTACAATCTGGCCCAGCTCTAGCAAGTATCACTCGAGGAAATTTTCACCATATCTGATTTACGACTTCATGAATAAATATCATCATGAAAACCAGGCTCCTCTTGTTCTTTCGCATCCCGTTTTATTAAAACACCAGTACATGAGGGAAATATTCTTGGCATAAAGCCCCTACCTTCATTAAATGTTTTCTTTCCTACACCTGAAGGCACAAGTCTAAACTTGTAGGGGTAGTTTATTATTTAATTAGAGCAGATTCTTTTCTGTCATTTTAGGTGTTTCATCTGCAGGTTGATTAACATCAGTCTATGCTGTGCTCTCAGGCGAGTAAATATAGCTCGTGCAGAAAGAGGAATGAGCAGAAGCAAAAATGCAAAAAAAAGTTAAATACAGAAAAACATGGAATGTATACAGAAACAGAACCTCTGAGAAACAAAATATCAATCGCCAAAGCCCACTAGAAAAACTTCATATATGTGTGTGAAGTATAGAATTTGCACATTTTATTAACTATTAATTCATTCCTTTAACAAGCATTCAGTGAGTGCTTAGTACTGGGGCTGCTGGTGTGTTCCATTCAGGGGGTATAAAGGTGAAAACGATGCTATTTCCTGCCAAGGAGAAAGTCACAGTCCAGGGCTCACACTGAGTGTTCTCAGGAGGGTATGTTGCGAAAATGTAGCATATGCTGAACGTGCCCAGTGCACAATCCCTTGCCTTTCCATGCCACGTACACTGGCTCAACTTCCAAGTGCCAGCACGTAGATTTCGTTGCCTGAGGACTCTGTCTGGCCAGAGCTCTGCCCACCTATATGGCAAGCCAAACTACTCAGGAACCAACACCTATGGGAGCAGCTCTCCACCAATGATTGATGAAGGCTGATGTATAAATACCCCAGCTCATCTGACACCCTCAAGTGGGATAACTCTCAGGAATGTGTTTCACACTGTCTCAGAGTTGCCTCGTGGGGATGAAGTTCCAGATACCCAAAGTGTTAACTGGCTCACAAATGCACCATTTAGCTCTAGCTGGTGTGGCGTTGTGGATTGAGTGCTGGCCTGTGAACCCAAGGGTCGCCAGTTCGATTCCCAGTCAGGGCACATGCCTGGGTTGCAGGTCAGGTCCCCAGTAGGAGGTGTGCGAGAGGCAACCACACATTGATGATGAGGGAAAACTTTCTCCCTCCCTCCCTTCTCTCTAGAAATCAATCAATCAATCAATCAATCAATCATTTAAAAAAAATTGGAGTTAAGAATCCAATATTATCTCCAGACATCCCCAAATTTCCTCTGGAGAGCAAATTCACCCACAGTTGAGAACCACTGACCTAACATCACACTCTCAGATTCTTATATTTTCTTTCTCATTTTAAATTTCTTTGTGTGTTTATACTACTTTATGGAGGATTTCTTCAAAATTATCTTCTACCTCCCTTTTGAAATTTATTTCTGCCACTCATTTTTTATTAGACTTTACTTCTTAGGGCAGTTTTAGGTTTATGGGAAAATTGAGCAGAGTACAGTGAATTTTCACACCGTTACATCCCCCCACCGACACAAAGCCTTTGACATCATCAGCATCCAGTACCAGAGAAGTACATTTTCACAACTGATGAATCTACATGGACAGATAATAAATGCCCGAAGGTCATAATTTACATTAGACTTCCCTCTTGGTATTGCACAATCTACGGCTTTGATCAAATATATTATGACATGTACTCATCATTATACAGTATTACACAGAATATTTTCATTGCTTTAAAACGTTTATGAAATTCTTTTCATTCTTTTACTGTTATTCTGTTACAGTTGTCCCAGTTTCCCTCCTTTGCCCTCCTCTGCCTATCCCACCCCCCACTCCCACAGTCAGTCCCCACACGGTTGTCCATGTCCATGGGTCATTCATACATGTTCTTTGTCTAGTCCCTTCCCCTTCTTTCCACTACTATCCCCTCCCCCTCCCTTCTGGTTACTGTCATTCTGTTCCACGTTCCCATGCTTGTGGTTCTATTTTGTTCGTTAGTTAATTTTGTTCATTAGATTCCTGTTATTAAACTTTGAAGTTAAATAACCCTTCCATTTCTGTGAAATATGATTTTCTGTAATCTCTTGTACTTGTCTGTATTATGGATGCAGTAACTAGTCTCACTCTGAGATAACAATCATCGCTATGTTTAACAAGGTTTCTCCGGATCTATGTCTTGTCTCTATTTCCCCAGAGTTTCTTGACTTGTTTATATTGTTATTGTTCTTTCCTAATATGGCTGCTTGTTTTTTTTTATATTGGTTTCTTTCTTTTGTGTCAGTGACTTTTTCTCAAATATCTGGAAATCCTTCACTGTCTCTTAAAATTAAGGCACTTCAATGCATATCAGAAGCTTTCTGTGTACACGTGGGCTTCAAAACAAGCTCATCGGCCAAGGATCTGGCTGCTTCATTGGTGGGTCATAACATACACTTAACAATAGATCTTTTATGACAATCAACTTCTCTACAGAAAAATCTACAATCTCCTGTCCAGAGCATAAAAATTTGAGAGCCAAGTAGAGGAGGAGGGACTAGTGGTCTCACGATTATACTGACCTGACCTTAATCCCTAATTCTCAGTGCGAGGACTCACTCCTTCCATCAACTGATTCTATTGTCTGCATGTGGAGAGTTTTTCTCTCTCAGCCTCACCAGAAAGCAAACGACTCACAGAAGTCTGCTGTGATGGGACAGAAGGAGTGTCTGATGGCACTGAGCTGGAGACTTGGCATCTCACTGTTCCTTGAAGGGCTTCAAAGAAACCTTTTTACTTGTAGCCATGCTCAAGAGTGCTGCCCTCTGAAATACCCATGCTCTCACTTCAGGAACCTTTCTGGGGTCCAGCAGAACAAATCGGCTTCCTTGTCTTAATTTCTGCCCTGATAAACTTGAGACCTGTTTGCAGATGTCTCGTCTTTTATTTTCTTTGCCATTTTGAGGCTGTATCTTGTTTTCTTATTCTTTCAGGTAATCTTACATAATTTGCACAAGAGGGGCAATCAACGGGTATCATTGCCTGCCATTTGGAACTGGAAGCCCAATGGTGAAGTCTGTGTCCTATTGTAACAGGAACTTTCTCCCCAAGGCAGCAACCCGTGACAAGCTGCCACCCCCATCCCTTCCGTTCTGCCTTTTCCGGACAGAAACCAGTACCCTCACCCTTCCTAAAAAAAGAGGAATTAGTTAATTTCTGCATTAGCTTCTACCACGTAGGCTAGAAAGCCCACCCCGCATAAAAGCCTGCTGGCTGCGCCCGGCTCTCGGGGCCCAGAATTTGGAACTTTGTCCTCTGGGCCCGTGCACGTAATAAAGGTTTGTGCTCCTGACCTCTCTGGTGTCTTGGTCGCTTCACTTTCCTGTAACATTATGCTCTCTCCTCACATGCCGCGTCTAACATTCTGTAGCTGCTGTTACCTTGCCCTCCACGCTCCATCCAGCACTTTTCGATTTCAAGTTCTGGCATGGCAATGTTACTAGGGATAATTCCAGTCCATTCATCAAGCAAGAGAGCAGCCCTGACACAGTTCCTAGTTGCAAGCCTCTGTTACTATTCTTAGGCCTGCATGGGCCCATAGCTTTATGTGAGCTGTAGCCCCAGGCAATAGCCTGAAGCGGCGCTTTTCCCTCCCAGGTCTCTCCTTTTCATGAATGGAAGAGCCACAAACCAGACTCTGGTTTTGAACACCAAATGTGTTTCTAGTTCCCCACATTGATTGAAGCAATGTTAGTCCCTCTTACCCTGCCGCACCCAGATTCCTGGTTGCCACTGTTGCCCTGTGGTTCAAAGGTGAGCCTGGCAGTGACACCCCCATTCCCTGACTGACAGTTATGTTCCTGCAGACGTTTGTACTGTGTGTGTGAATGTACAGAAATATACCTTTTTATTTTATCTCTTTTCATTGCTGTATTTTTAGTGCGGATGAGGATGCCACTTGGATCAGACATCTCTAATTATAATTTTGCATTGTCTCCTTACAGTGCATGCTGGCATAATGTGTAATTTTTCATAATGTATCTGCCCAATCTAGAAGCCGCTATATTATAGCCTTAAGTGGAAGCCCTATTGTGAGGCATATGTGTGTAGCGTGCTCTGTACAGTTCAGTAGAAGGCAGTATGCCATCATGCCCCTTTCAAAGAGACCCAAGATCACGTGGTTAAGGTTATTTTCCAACACACAAAAGCAATGTTCTTTGTTGACAAGGAGACCTGACTACTAACCCATCTTTGGTGCCCGCACTTAGAAAAGGCCACATATCATTCCGATTCCACCTTAAATCCAGTTCTCCAGGGGACGGTGTCTGAAGTGTGACATTCTCCAGCCCTTTGCAGATTCCAGAGTTCTGCAGGCCGAATAACCAAAGTAGAACTTCTACAGTTAATCAACTCACGAGGAGCAGCCCAGACCATTTAGGTTCTCATACAGAAGACAAGGTAAGGGTTGGACTTCTTATTCCCATCCCTCAAACTTCAATGGCCTTGGTATTCGTAACACTCATACTGGAAATTAGGCCAATCTGATCATCTTGCATATGCTCTATAATCTGAAATACCATCTTTAACATCAACTTCCTATAACCTTTTAACATTTAAGGTCAGTGTTCAATGAGTGGACACATATATTTTGTGTCCCTGAAGTGATGATAGAGTTGCAAGGGAAGAATTTTTGTAGCGATGCTCCATTCTGGTACTGAACAGGCACAAACATAGATACTCCTGAAAACAGAGCGCTCTAGTGGAAATAACATTAGAATAGGAATGGCAGGACTTGGGTGATACATGTGGCCTTGAAGCCAATTAATAATGGGAACTTGGGAAATGATGCTTTATCTTTAAGCCTCATTTTTTTCACTTTTAAATCATGAAATGGATATAGAGTTCTAATTTTGAGACGTTATGACACCATGCTATATAAAACTTTATATTTTTTCAATTTTGTTTAAGCGAATCTGTAACAAATGATTTGATCTCTAAAACTGTCTTCCAGTTGGTACCAAGCACTTTTGAAACTACTGCGGGATGACAATAGGGATTTTAAACTGTTGATCTTAGCTGGAAAGAGGATACGTTATGAAAGTTAGTGAAATAAGACATTAGTTAACCAAAGAAACACACACGGCATGGAATCATATGATCTTTGGGTCAGGTCGAAAATAAAGTGTGAAAAAACCCACAAAAGCTGTCTCTCTTTTTATAGTGTATATGACAGGAACCCCCGAAGAACTTGTGGGGATGACAGTCTGGCAAGCATTAGCCTGGTCCAATGCCAATGAAAGGTAATTAGTCCAAAGCTGTTTTCATATAATGCTGCTACAAACTGGTAAATAAAGCAAGCATTAAAACATATGTGTGCATTTACTGGCTCAAGATCTTATGGAGAGGGGAAAATCATAAGACGTTAAGTCGACGGTGTGCTAAAAATAGTGTATGCATTAAATATTTCATTTGGTAATCACTGGGTCAGATACGATGGTAGATGCTAAGGATGCGAAAAATCTCAGAGTCTATTTTATGACTTGGTCTTATGCCTTGTCCATAACAGACAAACAGTGCTTCTGTCCTAACCTTTCTGTTATTGGGTTAATCCCTCCTCATTTTTCAGAACGAAGTCCAAGGGTTGCCTCAATCAGTTCTTTCCTGACTGTGGCCCTCAGACTGGGTTAAGTGACCTCCCTACCTTTGTATGCTCGTGGTTCCCAAGACTCAAATCCAAGAACTTATCACACACTGCACTGAAGCTGTGAGTTGACTTTTCTTACTTCTCTAAAATATTTGAGATTAGAGTCCATATTTTATTCAGCTTTATATTTCTAGCCATTAAATACAATTTCGGAATCATGCATGGTGTGGTCACAATAATATTCATTGAAAGAACAACGAGTCTATGAATGATCACTTCTGGCAGATTTTAAGAGTGAATGTCAAAGACAGAATGGGGAAATCAGCCAAGTCTGCACATATGAAGATATTTATTTAAGGACAAGGATTTTCTAATCTTCCACTTCCATAATCATCACCACAATGATCTGAGGGTTTTATGACAAGGAAGAAGCCATACTAAATATTTTAACCATTTCATTTCAGAAGTAATTGTGGCAAGGAAAATGAAACAATTATGTGACAAGGAATAGTAAAGGGAGGATATTATTATCTTTATAAAAGAACCTCAAACCTGCAGAGCCTTTATGGCTTCCCTACAAATGCTCACAGGGAAAACATATATGAATTTTAATAATTGATATTTAATGAGAATGCTTTCCTTAAATTTTTCTTATATTTGTGGTACAGAAGATTCATAAAAATATACCATTAACATTAGTTAAAATGATATTACAGTCTTTGTTAAATAAATTTTTAAGTCATATAGTGATTTGAACTATTTAATCTTTTAAATTATATTATAATATTATTTCATTGAATTGCTCACTGATGCCTTTCAATCTCTGGACTTAGAAATTAAAGTTTTTTTGGCAACAATTACCAATTCAAATTATAATTAAAATATCACTTGCTACACATCTACACAAACAAGTATCCCAATGCCCACTTTATGGCCTGTTTATATTAGGATACTAATTAATTGTTGGCACTATTCCAAAAAATATATATGAGCAGAAAGTAAGTAAAGAGCTCATTACAACATAATACTAATAATTGCAACTTCTTGGTTTCTCAATAAAATATGAGTAACCACAAAATTAATTATTAAACTGCTCAATTCATTTCACTATGCCAAATTCATTATCAAGAATAGTTTACTGTGACTTTCATCATGAATAACTTTGTTATTCTGGAGCTGTCAGATTGGAATTGGAACATGAAAATAGTACTGAAGGTAAAGATGTAGGCTTCACCCTAAAACATGCTGATATGCTAATCAATACTCAAAGGATCAGATGTTCATTTTCACAAAAGCAGAATTCTTATGTATAGAGACCAAGACAGTAGGGTAGAAAAAGTACTTAGGAAGTACCATTTTAAAAATAATTTAAAAAAATCCTACACATATCTCTTACATGTAGTAAAAATACTACTTGTGAAATAAAGGGCCAACTCTTACTTGGAAATTATTTTTACTCTAACCCAGAAAAATTTCCAATCATTCTCATGCCCACATACCACATAAATCACAGACATCGAGGTGTATGTATATGTAACAGTTTACAAACCCCGCTACTGAACAGTCTTTCAAGTTGACACAATAATAAAAAATATGTTTTGTTGTCATCAAGTTTCTTAGTCAGAATTGTAATAAAAATCCGATTCAATTTAATAGAGCTACATCATATAGATTTATAGTGCGTTCAATCTAAATCTACTCTTCTTTTTAAAGCATATGAATAATATCAGAAGCTTATCAAATATTCCACTGAAAAGTTCATTTGAGTCAAGGTTCGCCATAGTTTTTTGGTGAATGTGAGCTGCTGTTCATGATCTCAAAGAACCTGGAGATAACCAGAGAGGGAAGCGCTTAAGGAAGAAAGCAGGATATAATGAAAAGAATTTCGGTGCACCTGCAGGGAGGGTCACAGCCAAGGCTTTATTACCCCCCCACCCCACCCATTTCACTGATGAGAGAACAGAGGCTCAGATGAAACGTGCCCAAAACTCACACAGTCAGGGACTGGTGGTTCTGAGATTCCAACTCAGGTCAGTCTAATTCCAAAGCAGAGCTCTTGGCTGTGACTGAGACTCATTTATTTCTGGAAAACCTACAAATCTGACTTTGTCCTGTTAATATTCCACACAAATGGAAGGCTACTTCTAAACAAAACTTTTGGGTTTTTTTGTTTGTTTTGTCATTTGTTCTTGCCTTTGGTCCATGGATCAAACACTCAGAGACCTCAATATTTTGGGGTTGGGGGCCAGGCTATCCTGATAGGCTCCTATCCTCAGAGGTGCTGGCCTGACTGCTATCGCCTCCTCATGAGGACTCGCTTTTCAAAGCTTGTAATCCTGGAGCAAGGCCATGTTTGCCCGGTCCTCTTCATAAACCATTCTGTATGTAGTATCTCATGTTTTGGCATCAAAAGTGTTTTCAACTATTCAGTCCTCAAGTAGTTTCCTGGAAAAATGAATTAAGTGCTTTACCTTGCTCTTAGAAAACATGCATGTTTCTGAAAAGGGCAATAATAATTATAATATTTCATAGTTACATAGAATTGTTTAGCTGGAGAATTTACAGGATATCTATCTATCTTTCTTTCTATCTATCTATCTATCTATCTATCTATCTATCTATCTATCTATCATCTATCTATCTATCTATCGATATCATTGTAGTGTTTTTACTGACTATAGTTTAGTGGGAGCTTTGGAAGTGGTACTTTTAACATTTAAATATGTTATTTTAAAGAATTCCACTTTCTCTCTGCTTATAATCTACCATCCCTCTTCAAAATGAGTATATTTGTTTTATGTCTACTTCATAAACACATAATACAAATGGTAAATGTGATTTTTCCCACTCTCTTTTGAACTAATATTGTTGCGAATTTCTTCTTACTTCCCTTAGTAAGCAATGTTTTCTGTTGTTCCTATTAAGCTTTTGTTGCCTAAATTAGCTGGCTGTATTTTCCTCTGTTTATTGTACAGATCAAGAAGAATTTCTTAAATTCTTGGTTCCTCTGACACAAAACATTTCTCTAAGTACGCAGTTCTCACTCTCCCATAGTGCAACTTAGGATGTGATTGTAACATTTCACACATGAGGAGATATGAGAGGCCCTGCACTATAATCAATATACCATCATCCACTTGCAATGGGTCCTAAACGTTTATGAGCAAGATCACTGCTCTTTCAAGCCCATACAATCACTCTTGTCCCCTGGTTTTTCTATGAAACTCTGTCTCCTGATTGTCTCCCTAACCCAGTGGCTATTCGTTTTCATGTTGGAGTACCTCAAGGCTTTATCCTGATCCATCTTCTCTTGTTTACTTAGATTACTGAATCCACTTACATACTTTTATTTTTTTAAAGATTTTATTTATTTATTTTTTAGAGAGGGAGAAAAACATCCCATGTGTGGTTATCTCTCACACGCCCCCTACTGGGGACTTGGCCCGCAACCCAGGCATGTGCCCTGACTGAGAACTGAACTGCTGACCCTTTGATTTGCAGGCCCATGCTCAATCCACTGAGCCACTTCAGCCAGGGCCATTCACACACTTTTAAATAGGATTTCTATGTCTATGACTCCCACATTCATATGTTGATCATAAATATTTCTTCCAAGTCCCATGTGGATGTCCCCTAAGTATCTCAAGTTTAACATTTGATAATCTGGAAACACCTCCATCTCATAACTGGTTCCTCCTTTTCTGTTCTCAACTTCTGTATCATGTGATATGGTCAGAGGTCATCCTTGGCACTTCCTTCTCTCTCAGCTATGCTAGTTAATATAGATCACAAATTGCTGGTCATTCTTCCACCAGAATACATACACCTAAAACATGTGTTTATTTCCACTCCCTTTGTCCTATCAAGCCAGGCCTCACCTGGGCTATTCCACTGGTGTCTTAAGTGGCCCCTCTATTTCTGAGGAGTTCCCCTCTAATCCATTATCTTCAGCAAAGAGAACAATGATGTCACTGTCTTGCTTAAAATTTTTAATGGTTTTCCACTGCACTTGGAGAAAATCTGTCATCGCTCTTATGGCCTACAAGGATATATACACCCGCCTTCTTGCCATACAGTGACTTTCTTTCAAATCTTTGAACATTCCAGGCTCTTTCCCGAAGTCTCAAGACCTTGTTCATGTTATTCCTTCACATCCTTTCTTCAGCTGTAGGTCCCTGCTTAAATATCGTCCTCTGATGATGTCTGTTCTTACGTTCTCATCCTCTAGCCAACAGTATGTCTTGTTAAAATCTCTCATAGCCCCTTCTAATTTTCAATAATAGCAATTACTGAAACTTGTACATATACATTCATGTGTGTGATTGTTGCATTAAAATATCTCCTGCCTAAACTGTAAGCTCCAAGAAGGCAGAAGCAATGTGTGCTGGTAGTTTCTAGACTTCATGGGATAGAATCAGAATGATCATTTGTTGAGTAAACAAATGAGCAGATGAACAAAAACAAGGTACATGATTTATAACAATTTCTTAACAGAGTAAACACTGAGGAAGAATGAGAGAAGTGAGGGAAGACAGTTATAGCGGATTGTGAGGATGGATGCAAAATGGAATACATTGTTCAGGTCTGTAAGGAATGTGCAGATAAATTGAAGAGGTTATATGTGACTCCACAAAAAAAGTTAGATGAAGAGAAGAAGATATTTCATTGCTGACTCTGACCTTCATTTCAATGGAAAAAGGATGAGGCTAAGGTTTTGGGGAGCTTATGGCTCCTCTCAGAGCTCCAACACGACCAAGAGAACAGAAGTTGCACACTAATTACTCACTTAACCGATTAAGATGGCTTCTCTTTTAGCAGAGGGTTGATGTCAAGTCCCACAAGTACTAAGTGCCAAAAGCATATGCTATACTAGTCAAATTTCTTTTTTTTTTTTGGTAAAGATTTTATGTATTTACTTTTAGAGAGAGGGGAAAAGAAGGCAAAAGAGAGGGCGAGAAATATCAATGTGTGGTTACCTCTCGCACGCCCCCTACTGGGGACCTGGCCCGGAACCCAGGCATGTGCCTTGACTGGGAATCAAACCAGTGTCCCTTTAGTTCACAGGCCTGCACTCAATCCACTGAACTACACCAGCCAGGGCTGCTTTTCCCATTTCTTGAGTACATAAAGAGGTAGAGGGCAGGTGGCAGTAGTAAGTCAGGTTGCAGAATGTGCTAGAGCTTTCAGGAAAGATATGCTTGATGAGGATCCCACTTGCTTTGTCAACTCTTTGTTTTATCATCCTTACTCATCCATGTCTGTTCTTTCTTTTAATTATACTTGGGGAACCAGTCATCTTTAAATGGATCTAAATCCAATTTTATCTCATTCAATCTTCTTTACTCTAGTCATCCTCAACTCCATTTACCTCTATACTTAAAATTTTCCAGCAAAGAGTTTCCTTAAAGCTGATTTATTGTTTCTTGCTTTTACATAAGATGTGTGAGATGTGAGATGGTGTGGCAGTGTGTAAAGATTAAAGGTGGTCGTTGAAATGAAAATGAGGAAATAGGAGGGAGGTGAAGAGGACTGGGAGGGTGGACTGGGATGGGAGTAAAAGATAGAAAACTGTACTTGAACAGCAATTAAAATAAAACTTAAAAAAAAAGAAAATGGGGGCAAATACAGCATTCATTTACCATATTTTTCAGACTATAAGATGCACTTTTTTCCCTCAAATTTGGGAGGAAAATATAGGGTGCAGCTTGTAGTCCAAATGTAGCTTACGTGGCTCACTGTGGAGGAGGAAGTGGTGGAGCAGGGTCACAGGTTATTAAATATTTTACCACATTTTTTTTTTTGCTTCAATTTTTTTTCCTATTTTCCTCCTCTAAAACCTAGGTGTGTCTTATGGTTAGGTGCATCTTATAGTCCTGAAAATACGGTACTGAGTATCTACTGCCAAACGCTGAGTGGAGTGATGAAGGTATTCTCATCATTCTTGAGGAGTTTACAATGTCGTGTGTCCACATATGTGTGTATAGAGTCTGGGAGAAGAGTGAGATGGAGAACAGGGAGTTGTGTGAACAACTAAGTATGAATAATGTGATTCATAATATGAAGGGTGTTTCTACTCACAATGGAAATTTGTGGGCACTCGCCGCTGCTCCCCACCATTGCACTGTATGCGATTATGCCACCATTGTACCCAATATCAACAGCTCTAAAGAGTAGCTGTATTTATTGCTCATTAATGTGATTTTAGACGGGGACTGGAAAATTAAACCCATGGACTTGTTTTTTTTTTAATTGTGACAAAAATACACAACATGAAATTTAACACTTTAACCATTTTAAGTGCACAGCATCATTGAGTAATTCACACCATTGTGCAACTACCACCACAATGCCTTTCTATTTCCACACTGTTCTGTTTTTGTAAACTGAAACTGCGTACTGATTAAACAACTCCCCATTCCTCCCTCCCCCTGGCCCCTGGCAACCATCACCCCACTTTCCCTATGAATTTGACTATTCAAAGGACCTCACGCAAGTGGAGTCATGCAATATTTTCCCTTTTGTTTTTGACTTATTGCACTGCACACAATGTCTTCCAGCTTCATCCATGTTGCAGCATGTGTCAAAATTTAATTCCTTTGAAAAGCTGAATAATATTCCATTGTATGGATAGCCCACTCTTTGTTTATGCATTCACCTGTCAATGGACATTTGGGTTGTTTCTACCTTTTGCTTATTGCAAATAATGCTGCTATGGACATAGGCGTACAAATACCTGTTCAAGTTCCGATTTTCAGTTCTCCCAGGTGTATAACCAGGATGGGGATTACTGGATCATATAGCAAGTCTTTGTCTGCTTCAGAAATCAGGCTAGTGTTTTAAAAAAAATAAAGTTCTAGTAGACTACAATCACACCCATTCATTTATGTATTGTCTCTGATAGCATTTGTACAAAAACGTCAGAGTTGAATATTTGTGTCACAGGCCATATCATTCATGATGCCCGAAATATTTACTACCTGTAGGAATATATCTGAAGAAACCTGAAACACTAATTTAAAAGAGTGTAAGTGCCTCTATGTTCACTGCAGCATTATTTACAATTGCCAAGATATGGAAGCAGCCCAAGTGTTCATCAGTAGATGACTGGATAAAACACCTATGGGAAATTTACACAATGGAATACTACTCAGCTGTGAAAAAGGAGAAAACCTTACTTTTTCCAACAGTATGGATGGACCTGGAGAACATTAAGCTAAATAAAATAAGCCAGTCAGAGAAAGACAAATACCATATGATTTCATTCTTATGTGGAATCTAATGAACTGACAAGCAAAAAGAGACAGACTCATAGATGGACAGTGGGTTGACAGCTATGGGGGAGAGGTGAGGGGGTGGAGGGATTGAGCAAAAAAGAGAAAGGACTCATGGACATGGACAACAGTGTGGTGACTGTGGAGGGAGGGAGGGTATAAGGGGGTTAAATGGTAATGGAAAAACACAGTAAAATTTTTTGAAACATTAATTCAAACTTTTAGATCTGTGTACAAAAAATGATTTGTGCTATAGAAAATTGTGCTACCAATCCTCCACAGAGAATATATATTTTTAAAGAGTTAAAAGACCTTCACATAGGGAGACAGAAAGAGGATAATGTTATTTTCAGCCTGCAGACAAGAAATCAAGGGGCAGAATGCCACGGAGAAGTCACAATCGCAATGAAGTCAATCCAATATTAATATCCAGATTCAACTGTTCCAGCTAAATCTTGCTTTCTCATCACATAATTATCAAGTTATATCACTACTTCACACACTAGGTGGAAAACTCAGGTATACGTTTTCAGTGTCAATGCAATATTGCATGTTTTCTTCTTCTATTGAAGACAATGGTAGGAGTACTGCTTCAAGCGGAAGTACCTGAGGCTGGCAGCTGCTGAGCTCTATAAATGTGAAAGAATTTGGCTAAGTGTCCAAATGCTTAGCTATTAAATATATCAGATCCATGTGTTATGTGTGACTGAAAACAAACTTCGTTTGGAATGCTCAAAGCCAAAGTAAAGTGTCCCTTTGCACAGTTTTGAACATAGCCATAGCTAAGATCACAAAAGAACACAACTTAATATAAATAGAAAAAGCAGTGATTCAGAAATAGGTCTCAGGAACCAAATAGCTAAAATAATTCAATGAAATTATTTCCCTGTAGTGCAAATTGTATACTCACATAGTATCATATTAGACATACATACCAGTTTATTTTAAATTATTATAGACAGAAGTGACTGAAAATTAAACGCATATATATATGCGTTTAATGCATATATGCGTTAAACGCAAATGCATATATGCGTTAAACGCATATAATAATGCGTTTATATATATAATCTACAATATTAAAGAGGATTTAGGAAACTCTTAAAATAACATAGTAAATCTTGTTTGTTTTGTCAGTGTAGTTTCTACTTGGCTTTAAAATATTTATTACTGAACAGAAAATTCAATTTGAGACTCCTAAAAGATTACAGGAAATCCTTCATTAAAATTGTAACTGCTGCAATTTGACCCAACCATAACATACAATGGCTGATATTTTCAGATCTCAAGGGTATGAAATCTTATTTTGAGGATTTATTTTTTTAAATTCAATACATACCCATGCTAACTTTTCAAATATAAAACACCTTATATAGAATACATTCCAATGTGTATACCACATTTTGTGTAATTTATTACAATGGTATAAATTTTCTATGACTATGTATATTATTAATAAAGTATATAAAATATAAAATTTTATTGAAATATATACAATATTGAAGAGTTGAAGTGAAACTTCATTTTGCCTAGGGTACTTGTAACTACACATTATATAGTTTTGTGAAGATTAAATAAGATAAATGACATATGTAAGGTCTTCAATTAATAAATAGCTCTTCTTTAAAATATATATATATATACAGATTGTTATATTTTATTTATTTAAAAATAACTTTAATAGGGTTTCATAGTATCATGTTAAATTTCTACTCATGATGAACATCATGAAAATAAAATATAGAGTAACATGAAATGGTGTAGGAAATTTGCTATCTGCCTGAAAAACCAATCAACGTGTTTTTACTGAACGTCCATCATCACGTACTTTGTGTTGGACACAGTTTTAAAGAAAACATTATTAATCTGGCCTCAAAGACTATTATATATTGAATCTCTACTATGCTTTGGATGCTATGGGGAGACAAAAAATAAATTAATACTCTAGATCATTGTTTCATAGGAGTTTTTTATAATTTGTATAATAAGGAAGAGCTACAAATAATTATAGAATGAGCCAGTATAAATAAACAATCAGAATGTAATGTTCCAGACGAACACAGCAGTCAGGTGTAATCTCCCGATGAGTTGATCAAGGAAGCCTTGATGGAATGCGATATTCAAGGGTCATTTAATGGACATATATTTTTTTTCTTTTTGTAATGTCCAATGGCCCTTCTCTGGTGGAGAAATTTGGTGCTCACCAAATTTCCCAGTATTTGCTTATGCGTCCCACATTACATCAAAGTTGCATTGACACCAATCTGACTGAAGGCTGAGAAATGAGAATGTGGAGGGAGTGATGCATTACTTCTGACTTGAGGCACCTCATAGTCACCGTCCACTGTTCAGTTCCCCCTTAACAATGCCCCTCAAGTTTACACGGGGAGATGGCAGAACTAGAGATAAAAGCACACTTGGTCCCTGAGTCAGTATGGAGAAGAGTCACCTGGTTTACATCAGACATTGAGCAAAAAAAATAAGCATTTAAGTCACAGTGATTGAAGGGTTAGTTTTTTTGCGGCAGCTATCATTAATTGTTCTAACCATTTCAACGTTTTGGTTAGGGGTATCCTGCCTTTTATTTGGCAGGATGAATCTTCTCTCATTCCATTTGATCTTGGGGAGGCGGGACTTTTAATCATACCACTCTGCAAACTCCATTCAGGGGTGGGAAAAGGACCCAATCAGGCCAATCAGACTTAGGAATTCAAATCCAGAGTTAAGAGAAACAGGGACTGGAGGGTTTAGAACTGAGCCATTTTGATGGCTGCACCCATAGCAGTAAATTTCCTTGAGCTCCGAGTTCTTGGCGCTGCCCTTCCTGGGCCGTGGCTGCCTTGCTTCTGTGAACTATCCAATATCTCCCCAATAGATTTCATTTCGCTTAAGGTAAATAAAATTGTTTCTGGTTCCAATGACTAAAGCCTCTTAATGGTTATATTGGGGATAGGACTTGTATGTGAAATTGTGATATATAAAATTATATTCCAAAGAAGTGTAGAATAAGGGCATTTTAGATAAAATAAGCCATTTGCTGTAGAGTTACATGGCATTGCAAGTCAGAGAAGCTAAGTTAGGGCTGTGAGTGCCAGGCTCTGAATTTTAGATGTTAGCCTCTGGGCTGAGGGGGTTACAGAAAATCAAATGCCTGCAGGGGACATGTAGGAGACATAAAATTGTAAAGCTGTACAAGATGGGAGGCAGTAAGTGCCAAACTGATCATGTTGACCAGTCCCAGCCCTGCCCTGCTTCGCTGCCTTTCAAAGCTCCCTGTGGGCCAAAGAAAACAACCCAGCAAAGCATATCCTCCAGCTCTCTGGTCTCGAGGGGCTGCCAGTTTGGACCAAGGCTGTATTAATAGAGAACCCATTGAGTTTTCTGTGCTGGGGAATGTGAAACAGGAAGTGCCGCTTTGGAAAGACGAACCTGTCAAGAAAGGCAGGGGGTTGGGTGGGGACAGCTCTTACAAAGGATGTAAGGGCTTGAGGTCTAGGGTAAGAAGAGGAAAAGACGGTGAGGATATGGACAGAGCTATAAAGGAAGAGTCTGTACGAGTTCTGTAGAATGCAGTAAATGCTGAAATATGGAATTAAGGTGTGGGGAGGAATAAAGACAGGACAATGAATGTTTTCGCCCAAGGGCCTTATAAGAAATGAAGTGGTAGGGCTAAACTGAGCTGGTAAATTTAAGATGATTTTATTAAATTTGTGAGTTTGCAATTCTGTATATTGTACTTTATAGCACTAACACATCAAAACAACCACCTATAAATGTCTCCCTACAGGAATTATGCAATACATACATATACATACATATATATAAACACATATACATGCACACACACAGACATATATATTATGGAATATATATACATATATAGTGCAATATATACATGCAATACATATCTACATACACATATGCATACAGGAATTATGTGATATATATACACACACATATATACACACATATACACATATACATATATGTACACACAATACATATATGGTACCTGGTATACGTGTGCATATATAGAGAGAAAGAGTCTCTCTACACACACACACACACACACACACACACACACACACACACAAATAGCTAACCCAGGAAAATTACTGAACTCGAAAGAGCAGCCTTGTGATTTTTCTGGGGGGCCCTTGTGAGATGTGCACAGGAGAGCAGAATACTGAGGAAGTACACACTCACACATTCAATTTCAGGACTAAATACCTTGAACGATTACAAATTATAAAACTTGAACACTACTTTCTGGAAGAAATACATTCCATTTATATACTCAGATATTAATTAGATCAAATGTATTTTCAGGTAATTGGTGGAAAGTGGGCTTATACAGAAAGGTTTGACTATAAATAAAGCAATAACTGGCTGAAGGCCAGGGGTCATCTGGAACCTGAGGATGAATCCTAACATAATGGTATATTTCAATGCTAATGCAGATCCAGGAGCTCATATCAGACTCACACTGGGATACTGTTATTGCCTATTTAATGTGTACACTCGCTTACACAGCAATCGCATTAGCCACAAAATGAAAGTTAGTAGCAGGAGTGAAAGAAGATAGTTTGAGAAAAACTTATATACTTTATGATGATAAAATTCTAGAAAAGGCAAAGTAATCTACAGTGTCAGGCAGCAAGATCAATGCTTGCTCGGCGTTGGGTAAGATAGGAGGAAGAGATTACCAAGAGGCAGCTTGTGAGGCTGATGGAAATATTCATTATCTTGAATGTGGTAATGGTTTCACTGGTACATACATATGCCAAAACGTGTCAAAATGTAATATTTAAACATGTGGGTTTATTGCATGTCAGTTATACCTCAATAAAGCTATTAAAAAGCTATTAGTAGCTTGATTCCAACATTACCTAAATGCATTACCAGGTATAAACTATTTACTTAACAATATATGCTTCCTCAAAAAGGATAAATGACTAGGAGAGTGGATCCTGTGGTATGCCACCCAAATTGACCTATTCTAACTGAAGCATTCATTCTCCCATTGCTGAAAGTATTATCTACTAACAAATCACAATGTGGCCCTTCTCAGGAATTTCCCTCACAAGCCAGGAGCTTCCTTGCCCAAGATTATAGTGCCTGAATGGACATGCATGGTGGGAAACTCACATCTAGTGACTAATGGATTGAAGACTACAAAGGTCTAAGCCCTTGGCCTCACTCAATTCTCTCGACGGCCACCCCAACTCTCTGTGGGGTGACATGAGCTCTCTGTTGAAACTATAACACAAATTCACCTCCTCCCTCTGCCCAGTGCTCTCTTATTCCCTCCCAGGTATTGTTCTTCAGAGCACTCTGTGGTAAAATTTCTGCAAGCAAAGCTGTCTTAGTGTCTTTTTCTTTTTTTTTTAATTATTATTATTTTTATTTTAGAGAGAGGGGAGAGAGAAAGGAAGGGCAAGAAACATCAATGTGAGAGACAAACTTTGGTTGCCTTTCACATGTGCCCAAGGGGATTGAACCTGTAACCCAGGCATGTGCCTTGACCGGGAATCAAACTGGCGACCTTTAGGTTGTCAGGACAACACCCAACTAACTGAGCCACACTGGCCAGGGCTCAGTGTCTGTTTCTTGGGGAACCCATCCAAAGATCACAACCTATTATGTTAAAAATTTTAAATGCAGAAAACAGAAGTACATACCTGGAGATATACTACAAATATCATGAAATTCTATCAGTATTCATAAAGATTCATTATATAGCACAATAGCCATTTTTTTGTTCATTACTTATTCATCTTATTACTAGATTTCTGGAACAAAATGTAGGATATAAATCTTTAAAGAAAACTCAAGAGAGAGATATGGTGAACACTTGGCATGTGATAACAGAGAATTTTTTGCAGAATGTCAGCTATTAGGGACACTGTCATTCTTCGGAAGAATAACTGTCATTAAATTTTAGTATACGAAGGTACAATATTTTGTTATCAATCTTACGAGATCCATCCATCATGTCAAAATAATGTGAACGCATGCCAATAGCAATTAAGATTTACTACTGTTACTGTCAGGAACTTGGCAAAATCCGGACTCCCATTTTGTCAATTTCTTAAAATGATACCATTAACATACATGGAATTAACAAGATGCTACCTTTTGGGGGGTCGCTTTTCGCTAAGTGAAAACTGCCATGAGAATTCTTTCCTTAGGCTGAAGAGAGAGCATTTCCCACGAAAACATCCATTGATTTTTCACTATCTAGAAACACGAAACACATGACAGTCCATGCAGACAAATGAACAAAGGAGAAAAATTTCCCCTGCAGGAAGTCCATCCAGGATGTGGAGTGGCAACAGAGATCTTCCATTGAAAGAGAAACACAGGAAAATAAGGTCTGTGAACTGAAATGATTCTTCCTTCCCCTTCTACCCACTCTCATCTATTTTTTAGATATTGATTTCGAAAATCAGCTCATGCACTTGACATCCAGAGACAGAAATGTAAATGAAGTTCACTTCCAAACCATCTATCTACAGTCCAAGAGACTACTGCTGTCAAAAGAATGAAAAGTGAATGAAAACCAAGTGTCTATTTTTTTTAATGAAATCAACCCATGTATGTAAAAAGTGATATAATCAGTACATTTTACTCTTTGAGTTTACTTACTGAAGCCTAACTGCACTGTTCCTTAGCCTTTTGGCCTTCGGATTTCATTATCTCATTAATAATAGAACAGCTGTGTGATAGGTATTTTAAATTCTGCCCATTTGCAGTCTTGGATATGAAGAGTTAGATTAGCGTAGGCAGAAATGTCCTAAAATTCACTTAGAGAGCTATTTCATAGAAAATATTTCATGTTCATATTTTCTTTTTAAAGAGATTTTATTTATTTATTTTTAGAGAGGGGAAGGGAGGGAGAAACGGAGAGAGAGAAACATCAGTATGTGGTTGCCTCTCATGCACCCCGCACTGGGGACCTGGCCTGCAACCCAGGCATGTGCCCCAACTGGGAATCAAACCTGCTACCCTTTGATTCTAAGGCTGATGCTCAATCCACTGGCCACATCAGCTAGGGCTATATTTTCTAATATTCATAGTTATTCCCTATAAAACATTTTTTTGGAAAATAATTGATAAGAGATATCACTTATGACTAAGATGTTTTGAAGCAAAAGCAGAAATACTGAAGGGCTGTACAGATAAGAAATCTGATTTTATGGCCAGTAATGAGACAGATAAGGGTAGTCTTCCTACCCAACATATTTCTTAGTGCCTTTCACTTATTTACGATTATAAATTTAAGAAGACACATGGTCATGTCCATCCAAAAAGAGCTTGTATATTAATAACTATTCAATTGTTATAATATAATAGTAATTGGTTGTACCTTTTGTGGTTGATATAAGTCACCAAACTAAAGGGACCATAAGGCAGCCCACATGAAGCTAGTAAAAACCTAAACACTCCCTTTTAGCTATGCTGTGATCTATTTTGTTATTATGTACAGAATCCTGAAAAAAAAAAAGGGGACTGGAAGTAATTCCAGTGCTTTGAAACCCAATCTACAATTTAATTTCCTCTGTGACCTTTGAAACATCGCAGTTATAAAAGTCTAGCTTTCCTAATTCCCCAGATTTGCCACAGATATTTCCTTATTAAGAAACAAAACAACTTTCACACAATTTCCAGTCCTCTTTCTTCCCAGAAAAAAACAAAAAGGATTTTCACTTAACTTCACCTATCTCATTTTCCCGTGTTCTTGAACTTGAAAGTACTTCAAGCCTTGTTCGTATCTCCCCGAAGCTTCCTTCTTTCTCTATTTCAAAAGCCCTGCTCCCTGGCTCTTTCTTTTGCTGTTTTCTAGTCAAGTCCTCTAGATCTCTAATTACTCACATTATTCTCGTGTTTCCACTCCTAAGTCAAGTGATTTTCATGTGGCAAAGAATTCTGATCAGGAGGTAAAATTAACTTATGAGTAAAATCTGTCTTCATCTGTCGTGAGAACTAATTTCTTTTTGGTGTGTGCAGCAAGCATATCCAAAGAAGTGTGGTTTTCATCTTCTAGGACTTTAACTTGGCAAATGTCGGAATGAGTAATGAAATGTCTAACCAGCCCCGTGCATGTAGCGTGCTAATCTAGACGAGTCACAGAAACTCTCAGGGATTCTGTGACCATAGAAAAGTTCTAATTTCAACTTGTCTTCTGATGCCAGAAACAATGCTGTTGGATAATTTGCAGAAGACTTACGATGAACTTGGCACACAAATAACATTTTCTTACATAAATCCTGTGACAAATCTCTCAATTTATTAGTGATAAAAGAGCACCGATTCAAGTCTTTTATGCCATTCAAGAATTCGATGGAGCTCTGGCTGGTGTAGCTCAGTGGATTGAGCACAGGCCTGTGAAGCAAAGGGTCACTGGTTCGATTCCCAGTCAGAGCACATGCCTGGGTTGCAGGCCAGGTCCCCAGAAGGGGACACAGGAGAGGCAACCACGCATTGCTGTTTCTCTCCCACACTTTCTCCTTCCCGTCCCCTCGCTCTAAAAATAAATAAATAAAATATTTAAAAAAAATTTGATGGAGCATGACTGTCTAGGACCTCTAATTTCCAGTTCTAATTGTTGTCATTAGTGTAGATCTCACTTTAAAAACAATGTGTAATTTTTTTTTACAATTTTAAAGCAAGATTCAATAATTCAAAGACCTGTCTGCTGTTAAGTATATACAAATAACACAAATAAAAAATCAGCAAGCAGTAAACAAACAAGTGAATGAAGAAGAACGAGGAAGACAGTCACAGAAGTGTCAGGGTGTGAATGCTTAGGATAAGGCAGGATCCAGATAACTGCAGGAGTCAGAACAGTGGCACTAATAAGCAGGAGAGGGAGTGGCTGGGGAGAGAAGCTCAGTCATCCTTGTTTAGTAGAATAATGTCCCCTCCTCCGTACTGTAACAGAGCCTGTCT